>BQNB010021111.1:0-64647 GCA_026074375.1 Tanacetum coccineum | reverse complement strand
CACACACACTTAAATATATGATTTATGTCGGGAAGAGAAATTCACAAGTTGTAATTATAAGTAGTCTTAGCATCTTAGCTCGTACTTAACGGTGATCTTATTTTTAAGCTTAGTATGGGAAAAGTGAAAAATCGAGAATGATGAAGTTATCTTTTAGACGCTTAAATGTGCTTTTTGTTCCATGATCCTTAAAGTTACCAAAGAGGTAATGAAAACAATACATTATATCAACACAAATAAGTTGTAGTTAGGAATATATCAAGAAAAAAAATAATAAATAAATAAAAATAAATAAATAAATAAAAATAAATAAATAAATAAAAAATCTTTGAAAATGGGAATTCAGGTGTTTTATAACTTGTGATCTCTTAGCTTTCTCAACAAAACTCTTTGCTACTTTTCAAAGGTTTAGTTTGGGGAAGTTTCGAGGAATTTGGTTATAAGGCATGTAATATTGCGTGAGGACACGCAATCGTTTAGTTTGGGGAATTTTGATATGTGTGAAATACACATATCCGTTTATACCTAAAATAGCCCAATTAAACCCAAAACAGACTAAAAATGGCAAAAATATACTTGTTTTTGTGTTTTGTGTATGCAGGTACGGATATATCAAATATCACAAGAAAACCGCCAAAAACGGGCAAACACGGACACGAGAACGGAAGAGTGTACGAAAGCCGGAAGCCAAAGTCAACCCTCAGTCAACCTTCAGTCAACCCTGGGTCAACAGAAGTCAACCACAAAATGACAAAATCCCAAATGTTCCAAATCAATCCCTTAACTTTCCAAAAGTTACACAAATAGTCCCTAACTCTTATTGGGCCCTTAAACCCTAAAAACCATACCCGGAAACCTTTAAACCAAAAACCAAGTCCAAGCCCACAACAAAAGCCCAAACCCTAGCCCAATACCCCTTTTATAAAACCACAAGGGCCATTCATGCCATTTTTAAAAGTCCTTTTAATACTACAAATGAAATAAACAAAAGACAAGGACCAATTTTGCCATTTGCCCAAAGTTTAAAACAAATTACCCCGTTTCAGTTATAAAAGAGCGCCAAAACCATGGTTACTATTCACCGTCTCTTTCAATTTTCCTAGCTGTCAAAATCAAAGGGCTTTTCTAAATTGAGGGGTGATTTAGACCATTCAAGTGATGGAGAACGCAATGGCAGGGTCAAATCAGTCTAATCAAGCACTCTTATTGGCTAACTAAAGCAAGAATCACACGTGGCTATGGCAAGAAGCACAAGAGTAGATGGATTTTGCACTAAGGGCTCTCACACAACAAACACAAGACCTCACAACGGATTGCCATGTTGGCAATCCGTGTGAATCCCAAGGAGTGATCTAACGGCTAATAATGAGCTTCTAATGATTGGTTGATTGTACGGTTTGGATTAAAAGGGGCGTGGGCAGCAAGGAAGGCCTAGAATGTTCAGCTTCAGGCTATAAATAGCACACACTCTCACACACATTGTATCTTCTTTTTCCTTTTTACACCTAGTTTAGCTTTTAGATTATTAATAGCTTATTGTAATTTTCTTTTAAATTCAGTTGTAATTTTCCTTTCAAGTTATGTAATCACGTTCTATATTAATGAAATTCAGTTTTAATCTTAAAAAAATCTGTCATAAGCTCTCACTTCTTTTTAAATAATAAGCTAATGTTCAATAAGCTCTCTATAGCTCTCACTAGTCTCTAAGCTAGTGATAGAGCTTAATTCAGACTTATTAATCTACCTAAATAAATAAAATAAGCTAAAAACCTTGTCTATTGGATTATAAGCTTATGGAAGGGGATTCAGTTAAGGAAGGAATCCCATGGACTTTACTGGCTTATTTTAAATAAGCCAGAGCTGTTGATAAGCTCTTTTGAGCTCTTTTACCTTTGTTTGGCTAAGGTTACTGTAAGTCTTCATTTAAATTACTTTGTCCTTTAATATTTAGCTTAAAAATTGCTTATTAGTGTAAATGTGCTTATTTGCTTAATTTGTATGTTCATTTGTACTTATATGATCTTATCCTAGCTTAGTAGGTATATTTGCTTTTCTGTTTTTAGCTTAATTAGTTTAAAATTTGATTAGCTTAACTTGTCTTAAAAAATCATAAAAAGCCAAAAATAAGTAGTTTAGCTTTTAGGATTCTTAAATCTAGCTTATTTAGTTGATGATTTGTGTTTACTAAGGTTGTAATAAGCTTTTGAATATCTGGTAATCAAGTTTTAAGAAGTAGAATTTAATCTCATAAGCTCTCTTGAATCTGTCAAAATTTTAAAGGAGTGTTTGGTATAACTCACTTTGACCTCTTAAAGTCAAAGTGAGCTTTGTTTATTGTTTAAATCAGTTTTTAAGTTACTAAAGATCAGTTGAAAAAGGGTTTTCAGAAGTTAGATTTCAAAAGTTAGAAAGTTAGAGCTTATTTGGAGTGATCCTGCACCAGGGGAGATTTCTCTTTAAGTTTTGTTTGTTAAAAATTGAATCAAGCCTTTTAGGCTTGATTTGCATTTGTAGTTTGCTCAAACACACTCAATAGGAGTGAGTTGTGTAGGATTTACCTTCAAGGTATCCTGCACATTGGTTTTGTGGCTTTGCCATTTGAACCAGCAGTACTAACAGCAGTTAGTACTATTGTTTTTCTCTTAGCCAATCTCTAGTTCTTTATTTGTAGGGGGTACATAAGGTGTTGCAGGAACCGGATTTGGTACAAGCCCTGAACTTATCTGTCCAAGCGTCAAAAAAGTAGGAGCGGGTCCTGTACTAAGTTGCACAGGAGCCATATGATCAATCAGCTCATCGAATTGAACGTGAATAGTTTCCATAATTCGTCGGGTTCTTTTGTTGTAGATTCTATACCCTTTCCTGCTAGGTGCATAACTAACGAATATTCCAATATCAGCTGTTGGTTGTAATTTTCCAAGATCTTCGCTGTCATTTATAGGGTAACAAAGAGCACCAAAGACACGGAAAAATATAAGATCAGGCTTCTTATCATGCACCAGCTCATATGGAGTTTTGTTAAGAAGAGTGTGAATGAGGGATTGGTTTTGGGTGTAACAAGCAGTTGCCACAGCTTCTGCCCATAGAAACATCGGAGCCTTGGAAAATATCAGCATTGTCCTAGCAGCCTCTACAAGAGTACGGTTCTGTCTTTTGACAATGTCGTTCTGCTGTGGAGTCCTTGGAACTGTCTTTTGGTGAAAAATGCCGACATGTTCATAATATGCAGTCAAATCTTTCTTGACAAATTCTGTGCCATTATCGGTATAGATATATCTAATAGTTTTGTTGAGACTGACTTGTATTTGCTTCATAAATTTGATGACGACCTCTGGGGTTTCATCTTTTGATCTCAAAAACTTAACCCAAGTAAACCGAGAATAATCATCAATGATGACTAAGATGTATTTCTTCCCATTAATTGTTTGCACTCGCATCGGTCCACATAAATCCATATGAAGGGTATTAAGAAGTTCCAAGTTGGTGTTTTCGGTTTTGGGTTTATGGGTATGCTTTTTGCTCTTTCCTAGTTGACATGCGGAGCAAAGATGATCTTTCTCAAACTTCAATCTAGGTAAACATCTAACTAAGTCCTTTCTTACAAGGTCATTGATGGTACCGAAGTTCAAGTGGTTTAAACAACGATGTCATAACCATGATTTGTTCTTGGAGGCCTTAGAAAATAGGCAAATGGAAGAGGACTTCATCATGTCTTCAATCGAGATAGTGTACAAATTAGAACCGCGAGAACCTTTAATTAATTCAACACCGTCCGTATCTCGAACGTAGCAAGAATGCTTCTTGAATGCAACTTCCAGATCATAGTCACAAAATTGTCCAACAGAAAACAGATTGTGTCCCCGTCCTTCTACATAGTATACCCTAGAAATCACACTATCGCCAATCACGTAATCTCCATAACCCATGATAGAACCAAAATGGTCATTCCCGTATCGAACTGTTCCGAAGAACTTATTTACGAAATTTTTGAGCCGTGAGCGATCCCCGTTCACATGTTTTGAGCAGCCTGAGTCCAAATACCAAAGGATAATCTGTACGACCTGCATTTGAAAACAGACGAAGATGGAGAGTTTGGAAAGTTGGATCCCTAATTTTGGTTGGGTTCCTGTTAGTTAGCACAAGTAATGGCCTAATTCTCGTTTTGCTTAGCATGTGCTACTTTGGGTTTAGTGAGCCTAGTTAAAGGGCACTGTTCTCCTAAAGTGAATATTCTGCCCGTGGGTCCCCATTAATGACCAACACTGGTAAGCACTTTGCCTGTGGGTTTCCATACTTTCCTAACTTTCTTAAGTTTCTAAACTTGCTTAACTTTGCGCACAACATTATGAATATTATGAATAGAGGGGGATTACTTAACAGATTGCAAATAATCAACCACGCACACACATCATGATTTGCAGAATTTAAACATTTGTTACATGTTTGGCAAACAGAATCAGAATTCGAATTAATTACAGTACGCTTAGAGCTACTACTAGAATCAACACGATTCATGGTTCTTAAGTTAGACTTATTTATCCTAGGGTGTTCTTCTACTTTCTTCTTGTTGACACCTTTAGCTGGCGAGATCCTATTTTTCTTGGTATTGCTCCTAGGCTATGATCCGCTAGCATTGGTGCAACAGTTTACTCCTGTAGAAGGAGGCATAGGGACATTAGTCTTCTGAGTGTTCAGTTGTTCTACATGTTTGTGTGTGTTACTATTTGACGTGTCACATTATTCTTTAAAAGTAACTTGCTTTTTCCTAATTAAAGGGGTAGGAGCATGTTTTTTATCTCGTTGGTTAACGGCTTTCGAACAAGTGCCAATCGCATATTCTAAGAGTTCCTGAGAGTGTTTAGTGTAACGGTAAGCAGTGACAATTGATCTATCTAAGGGTCTTTCAACCTTAGGTTCCTCTACTATTTCGCGAAGGGTTTCTACACTTTCCTTAAGATGTTTGAGATAATGTAGATGAACTTCCCTGTTGTTCCTATCGTAAGGGGGAATTGTTTCAACATCTATAGCATACCTACCGGGTGCAAGAACTCTTGGTTTTACAGACTCCATAGTGTTGCATTTTAGATTTTCATGTATTTAGGCTTTCAGATTCTCATTTTCAGTTAGCAAGGCCATTGTCTGTTCTATATGCTTAGCACGCGTGATCTTAATAGAATCGTACAATTCCTTGTAATGCTGTTTAACTTTTTCATTCTCTGCTCTAAAAAGCTTATTTTGTTCTTGAAGAACGGTGACTTTTCAGTTAATTGAGTGATCTAAAAATCTAAGGTCCTAAAATCAGGAGTACGGTCTGCTTCACTACGGGTCTCTTTCAATTGAGAGATTTGCGTTCTCAATTTTTTGATGGCGTTGTCCTTTCCTTGAATGGAAGCTTTCATTTTTTCGATTACAAAGACTGAGTCAAAATCAGGAGTATCTCGAGTGGGTGGAGATGGGTTGTTTCCAAAGCTTTCTTTAAGGTTTTGATACTTTAACTGTAAATTTAAGTGATTAACCTCAAGATTGGAAAAACGTTTTACTAATTCAGTATGATCATCTTTTTGAACCTTATCCCGTAATTTAGAAAGCTCTGCTTCAAGTTCCAGACAACGTGTTTGAACAATGGTGTGGGCTTCATGCATTTCAGTAACTCTAGATACAGTAAGCTCAGAATTCGTTGCAATATAGAACACTTCTTTGGACAAGCAATCAACAATTAAATTATCATTTGCAATAAGGAGATTTTTCCGCTCAATCTCATCATGCTTCCTATTTACAACATTTTGGTCAACTTCAGCTTCCAACTCCTCAAAAATGTCTTTCATTTCTTTAATTTCTTTAGTTAACGCCTTTTGGATTCCCTCAAAATGTTCTTTAAGTGTTTTGAAAAATGGAATGACCTCGGTGAGATAACATTCCTTGGTTTGTTCAAAACCCCTTTCCCCTTCAGTGAGCCCTGTTGGTGTAATTCTCTTTTTATAGGTTTTCTCAAATTCCGAAAAAAGTTATATAAGTGCAAAAATATTAATTTTCACTTGACTTTTTGTTGGAAGCACCCTGGGGACAAGCGTTGCAGGTGTATTTGGTAGATACACCGTTAATGCGTTGATTGGTCTTGAGGTGGTGGTCTACTTTTTGAGAGCTTCTTCTTTCATCTTTATGAGATCTTGAGACCAAAATATTTGCTCAGGGGTCAATTGCTTCTGTGGTGTGAAGGTCGCTAAATAATTCTCTTTCGAGTAATCAGGTGGTGCAATCTTAACCTTATGAGTCACACACTCAGGGTCTTTCATTTTGTCATTCATATTCCTTCGAGTGATTTCAGCTATCTCTAGGGTATCCTCTGTGTTGTGCACTAAAGCCAGGACATGATTGTTTTTGATAATTTCATAACCATTATATAGAGCAGGCTGAACTTGCTTTGCATGGGTGAGGCATAAAGGGTTCTTGTAGCCAATAGCTACCTTATTCTGTTCATTATAATAGGGCTTTGGTTTACACAACATGTGAACTGTTTGAAGAGACTGGTCTTGTTTGTATAATTTATCCTCGACCTTTTCTTTTAAAGCTTTCATGTCCAAAAATTCTTCAAGGTATTTGTTTTCTTTCTGTTTAAAATCCTTTTTCAAAGACGTAACTTCTTCTACCATTGACTTGTTATGGTTGATGGTAGAAGCAAGTTGCATTTTTACAGAATGAAGTTCCTTTTTCAAATTTTCTTCCTTAATATTACGGTCAGTGATAACTATTCTTAATTGTTCATCAATCTTTTGTTCTCTTTCCGTTAATTCAAACCTGGCCCGTCTTTCATACAGTTCAACTTGTTCCTTATATGTTGCAAGTTCAGCAGTTAATGAATTATCAACTACTGTGTTCCGTGTTGTGTCAGAGACAGATTGGGCATGCGGTTCATGCATATCATTAAATATCATCATGTATGCATCATTTGGAACAGAAGATACATTACTTTGTACAACTGGCACTGCGTTGTCCTTTACATACTGATCATACGGAATCATATTACTATCACTCGTATAATTAGCATGTGAATCAACAACGTAGTTTGGTTGTACATCGTCATGCATCTCGTGTTCTTCATGATGTTCACAAACAGCATCCTGATAGTGATCATGGTCGTGTACCTCAGATAGAATGTCCGAATCATAAGACGGACCAGCTTCATCATAAACAGGATCTGCGGATGATAGATTAGCCATGAACATAGTCTGTGCCGTGGGAGCCTCATCAACATCAGAATCAAAAGCATCACAGTCATCAGCTTGAAACACATTATCCACATTGAGTGCTAAGTCCTGAACGGGTTGCTCATCCACATCTTCATCAATGGCGTTGTCTTATCTACCTGTAATAAACAATAACTGTTCTTCATCCAATGCCACCCCGTTCTCCTGAGCTTGCATCAGCAACATCTTGTCTTTGAAGTATTCGGAGTTCTGTGGACGCTTGGGATGAGTGTAGTTCCTTTCTATGTGGCCTATATCGTTGCAGTTGTAGCACTTAACCTGCCTTGCTTGACTTGGATTAGCATTCCCAACTCTGTTCTGAGCTCCCCTATAACCAGCTGCACCTGCACCCCGTGCATTGTTCCCTGTCCTCTATTCTGTCGACCCTGAACATTCTGAACAACAACCCTGCCGTCTTGAACTGTGGCTTGATTCCTTGGGTTAGATGAAGTTCTGAGTTGATTGTTTGTTTGAGGAAGGTACGTTTTGTATGCTTGGGTGAGTAGGGCAAGTGTGTTGGTTAAATTCTCAATTAAGTTGTCTGACGAAGAGAATCCCGAATCAAGTTGAGTGTTGTCAGCAAAGTGTGGTGGAACATAAGTGGATGGTGGATTTGTAGATGATTGTGAATTATACTGCTGATGTGAAACATTGGACATCAATGCGAGAGGATCAACATATAGTTGAGTGAATCGTTCCAACATCATTTTGTTTTCATTGGCATGTGCCTCATGTTGCTTTAGATACGCATACGGTTGATCATAGTTATAGTCCCTCAAACCTCTGTTGAGTTTCACTGCTGTTACAAATCTACCCCATTTTGGCAACATATTATTAACAAACTTAGAATTCAACTGCATTTTGTACATGGTCATCTTGATGTTACGCATGTCGTTGATGATTTTGGCAAACCGAACATAGTAGTTGTGAATGGTTTCTCCCTTGTTCTGGCGGAAGTGTTCAAAGTCATCATACAGTTGTGATTCACGGTCCTCTTTGTTAATTCTGAACCTTCAAGGAGCATCTTCACATTATCCCATATGTCCTTTGCATCGGTGTAATGATTGATAAGAGAGTAGATATCTTTTGGCAGCCCTTAAAGTAGGATGTTCGTTGCCCGAATGTCAGCATTGTACCTTTCCTTATCTTCAGGTGACAAGTCAGAATAGACTCGTGGTCGTTCTGGACCTAGATGTGGGGCACCTTTAGTCCCTTCAGTTAGTGTTTCCTAAAATGTCCCCATCTAAAATGGTCCTTCATCAATTGACTTCAGAATGTTCACACCATTCTCTTTACCCCGACAATACAGTCGAATACGTTGTTGCCATGATGCAAAGTCAGTCCTATCAAGCATAGGTGGTCGGGTATCTGAACCGGCACATTAGATGTCTTCCGAAAGATTAGCCATCGTAATAGATTGTGAAATGATTAAGTTGATCGAACAATAATTAGTGATTGTATGTTAAAAGTGGTGATTGATTGTGTGAAATGGTGAATTGTTGTAAAAGGCTGTTAGGATTACAGGTTGAAGAATTTACTTTAAAAATCTAAAAAGTCAACAACTCGCTGGATGTAACTCGCTGGAAGAGAGAATACAACTCGCTGGCAAGAAAGTAAATTAACAGAGTTCCTGTTCACAAGTCGCTAGAAAAATTGTCTTCAATTAACTTGTAACTCGCTATGCTTAACTCGCTGGAAGAGAGTAGACAACTCGCTGGCCAGAAATTAAATTGACATAGTTCCTGTTCACAAGTCGCTAGAAAAAGATCTTCAAAAACCTGTAACTCGCTATGCTTAACTCGCTGGAAGAGAGTAGACAACTCGCTGGCCAGAAATTAAATTGACATAGTTCCTGTTCACAAGTCTCTAGAAAAAGATCTTTAAACACCTGTAACTCGCTATGCTTAACTCGCTAGTATCCAACTCGCTACCTGTAAGTCGCTAGATCCAACTCGCTACCTACAAGAGAAGATAACTCGCTGGACTTAACTCGCTACCTGCACAAGACGACAACTCGCCGACAATGTAGTTACTGACACACAGTGTACTATTCTGACAACTCGCCAGTACAATGACTTAACTCGCTACGAAGAACTGCGAACAGTGATCTAACTCGTTGGAATGAAAAACATGGTTTTTTTACCTAAAAACACCTAAAAATCACCCTTTTGAATGTTTTTGCCTGGTTTCTTTTGCACAACTTGGTACTAGAAGGCTATAGAAACTATAAAAAATGAACTTTAACATCACAAACATCAAGATCAAAGAAAACTAAGAACAAGACTATAAACCTTCAAAAACCAAACTTTTGATCTAAACTAACCAAGAAAACGCACACACAATCTAGCTAATCATCCTATGTGCCCTGATACTAATTGTAGGATATTGGAAATCATAACACAATCGAATGACTAGAGGATTAGCCAAGTTCTAGAGAGAGAAAGTGTGAAAGAACTTTCTAGTGAGAGAAAATGAACTTGTATAAATGAAATGACTAACCCACCTCTTCCATTGCATGGAAGAGGCTTATATAGTTATAATGAAACCGGCCTAAGGCCTTGGTAAAGGGCTAACACATTGGGTTTAATACCCGGCCCATTACCTAACATTATACATTAACTACTTAACTACGAGCAACAATAAACGGTAAAATACACGGGGTAACCGAGTCTTTTTCTAATATCTAACATATATTAAATTCTAGAACTTGTTTTTGTGATGCATCCCGATACCACATAGTAAGTATTAGGATTTGCTTGATAAGAAGTGTTGGGATCAAGAAGCCTTTAATAAAGAAACTTGATGATTAACAAGATGAATATCAAGTTTAAGGGATGATTGTTGGGAATTAAAGTCTTCATACTTAATACTGCCAAGACAAAGTTTGTACTGCCAAGCATAATTTAGTACTCAGTTTATAACTAACAGTATTAACTGTGTTAATACTGCCAGTACTAATCAGTTAGTACTGCTAGTGTAAACTTAGTACTGCTAGATCAAAGTTAGTACTGCCAGTACTAACTTAATACTGCTGAAAGACTGAAGTTAATGATGATTGAGAAGATTACATCTGAAGTTAATGCTGCTGCTGAAATTAATGCTGATTAGTCAAATAGAAGACTGAAGTTAATGCTGCTAGTGAATACAGTTAATTCTGATTGAAGATACAAAAGGAAACAATATATTCTATATGCTACAAAGGAAACAAGATATGCTAAAGAAGGAAACAAGATCAACATTATTGATGGAGTGATGATATGCTTTAAAGAGAAGATTTAGTTTCCTTATACAGTTTCCTTGTAATTAATGTGTAATTAATTGTATTAATTATGTTTCCTTGTACGTCTTATGATCTCTCTATATAAAGAGATCATAGACACATAGTTTTGTATCAAGAAAAAGTGTGTGTGTGTACTAAATAAATAGAAATGGAGCAACTTTTTGATTATGCAAAAAAAATAGAATAAAATTAAATAAAAAATATTTTGGAAGTTTTAATTTTATATAAAAAGAAAATAAAATAGAAATCGAAAATATTTCTTCGATATTTTATTTTAATCATAGCGAAATTAAACTTTCTAAAAAGAAAAGGATCTTCAAGTATCCACCGTAACAAAACGTCGAGATCCTAACGAAAAAACCTCCCCAGCAGCGGCGCCAAAAACTGACTCATACTGAAAGACGTGTCGAGTAATATAATATAGTAATTCCCGTAAGATGTGAAAATTACTTGAGGACAAACAATGATCAATCGTCCGAGTGTCGAAATCCCAATGAGATTTGAATTGAAACCCACGTTTATGTTTTGAAGTAAAATGCTTGATTATCTTTTATGATTTTTGGTTTTAGAATTTAGACTACTTTTTAGAAAACTATTTTAATACTAAAAATTATACTAATATTAATACTAGAATTTAACTAATCAATAAAACTACGAGAATTATGCTAAATGATCTAAAAAGATTTATAAGATGAATATGTTTGCTAAGTGATGTGAAAAGTTCATTAAGTATGAATTAAAGTTTATTAACGAATTAATTTCCTTAGAAAGGATAATTATCTCATAACGTTAGTTTATTTTGACAAAAACCTCTTAATAATATTAAAATTACTTAGATTGTATTTTGACATTATTCAGATTTTGCCCTTTAAAACATTCAAACTATAAATCTAAATAATCGAAGATTATTAATTAACTAACCCTTTTTCAAATCCACACTTAATTCCCAATTCACAATATCACTTAGCAAGCACTAATTAAACTACTCACTAAGCATAACGATCAAATAAGCAAAGCTAAACATTTTATACTAAGCTACACTAAAGAATAGAAAATTAAACTAATTACCGCAAAGAACGAAAACCACCCGATTCTCAATAGCTAAAGAAATAGCAAATTCTATCTAGCTTACTAAATCCTTAAGCTCCACGCCTCATGAGTTGACCGGTACCAAAATCACAAAATTAAATAACAAAGTTAAACAGTTTAATACAATTCAACTTTGCAATTACTGTTCTTATTAGCTCATACTTGCAGGTCCAGTTAATCAAACTAAACGCAGTCCAATTGCACAAACATGGCCCAACAGAACCCAACCACAAGCCATGCTATACCAATTTCCCAATAGATCATAAGAGGTCCGAACAATAAACCAGATGAGGCCCAAGATCTAAACATGGCCCAATTTAAGCACATGCCTAATTAAGAAGGAATTTAGAATATGAGTTATGCACTACAAAAAGCTAAACAACCTTATCTCCTGGCAGATCTCAGATTTATTTATATGCTAACCTATATAAGCCTTAAAACCATACTGACGAAAACTAATAAACACAGATTAACATTTTAAAATCGAATAAGCTCTAGTAAATCTAAACGAGACATAATATCTAATATGCACTTAGGATTAAGCAAACTAAATAATTCGTATAACCAATAAGCTAATTTAGTAAAGTGTAAGCTATGAACAAAGGAAACTACTAAATAAGCACTTTTGATAAGCAGATGAGAATAAGCTTTACAATTAAGCTAGCGAATCACCTAAATAAGCACTTATAAAAATATAGAATCAACTCACCAAAGAATAAGCATTTTCAATTTAATAAATCCAAGAATAGAAGCAATAAGAATCAATATTCAGCACAATAACACAATAAACAATTATATCTCAAACACCAAATAAGAAATAAGCTAATGAATATCTGATCTTGACAATATAAGCTCAAATGAATTCGAATAGCTATTTAGGAGCTTATAAATCAATAAATAAGAATTTTTAATACACTAAAACAATAAAAGAGACAAAGATAATCTAGATGTCGAGTTTATTTAGGCTTATTATATCGAAAAGACCTGACAAACACCAATAAGATTGCAAATTGAACTAAGCTCTAGATAGCTTATTAGAGTCATTCTTAAGGTATTTTTAGGAGACTTTAAGACTAATCAGCTAAGGAAATTAAGCTTTGATAAAATTTAGCTTATTTATTAAGCGAACATGGCGAAACATAGAGAAACGAACCAATAACCAAAAGAAATAAGCAAACCGTTTACTTCTCCAATAGAGCTCAAACCATCTGTGATACATTAACCAATAAGCTCCTTCTGATCTTAAATGAGACACATAAGCCCAAAAAATGTAAAATAATCCTAAACTAATTTCTAATAAGCTAAAAGTGAGAAAGAGTTAACTAAAACTAACTAATTCTAATAATCCAAAAGTGTGAGGGAGCGTGTTTATTTATAGCCAACTCAACGGAAAAATTGTTAAATTTGGCACGTTCAAAATAGCAGCTAACAGCCAAAATGAAATGCCAATCGATGGCGAGTAATTAATTCTCCCTCAGATCAAGTGTGTACCAAGCTGATCCAGCATTCATTGAGCTCTACGTGGCCCTTACTCTGACAGCTATATATCCCGCAATGATATCGCCCACGTGATCTAAACAAATTGAAAGGTGTCCAACTTGAATTGAGAATAAAACTCTATACCGGCTTCCAATTGTTTTTCTTGCTCTCCACAGAGGATGGTGCTCCTTCACGTGTTGGTTTTTGAATTTATTCTGCCTTACGTGAGGCTGATGTAAGGTGACATCATCCTTTATTTTATAATATTAATCAAATTTTTTAAATATGACTTTAATTGTTTAGGCTTTTGCTCTGTCATTGGGCTTGCTCTATGACCCATTAAGTGGGTTATGGGCTAGCCCAATAAGATCTGAGGGCACCATTTGACTCATAATCTCGCGCTCTTTCCAATGGCATGCTCAGGGAATTTTCAGGTCTTCATCTTGATTTTGAATAATAATTAAACTTGATCAAATCGAGCTCGATAATTCCCGTTTTTGCTCCGTTTTTATCCTTTTACCTGCAAGACATAAAAAAATACCAAACAAACATATTTGCAATAAAATTAAGCATATTTTGCTCCATCTCAATTTTCTATATAGTCTGCGTGTTATAGTGTTTTACAGGTATATAAAGATGTGTTGGTCGTAGGGGTTTTTTATGTATTCAAGTTTTACTATCTATTTTTATGTTCTAACAATACCTAAAAACAACACTTCAATTTCCAGGCAATGTACCCGGTCAAGATGGAGTTTTCCTGGTAAGTAGGGTGGCCATCATTAATAGCGAGAGTGTTAATCCTAATTCCAATCAATAAATTAGTTATCTATGTTAGTACTAAATGATCTAATTTAAACCTAATTAAACCCTAAACTAATGATAGGGGGTTCAGCCTGAGAGCTAGCCTGAATTTTAGTTATCTAACCTAAGGTTATGATGATGAGTAAAGCAATAAAAACCCACTAAGAAGACAAACAAAACGGATAGAGAAGCGGCCGAGAACTAAGTTAAGGAAAAACGTTAGTAACCAATGAATAATCAGATAGAGCGTGGTTTGTTTAAATAATGCAAAAAGGATTGTCTTATCTCGAAGGGCATATCAATAATCCTAGACTTAGTGCGGTACTCATCCCTAAGACCTAATTAGACGCATCCGCATAAAGCATCCTCATGTTGATTATAATCTATCTTAGGGATTAAAGCAATGGCGATCTTGTTAAACCCTAGCTCATAGAGACTTTACCCACTAACCGCTTAATGGCAATATATACACTAGTAGTCCACTTGTCCAACTATCTAATGGAATCAGAATGTTACTTGTTGAATTATCTAGGTCACCCGCTAGTCAACGCGATCAATAAACTATTGGCAATATCCAATTAACTAGTTAAGCCCTAAGCGTATCCTAGACACAGACTTAGAAGGACAATACTTGTGTAACTATTATTCTAGATGTATAAATTACTATATGGAGAGCTATCTCGGACTCTAGATCCGCTTGGTCCACTTCACTAGATCCAGTTGAATGATAGGTCCTATTCAAAAGCGCGTAAACAAGTATAAATTGATAAACATAAACAATAATCAATGATAAATTAAGCAATCAAGATAAACAAATCAAACATTAGATCTTCATTAACATGGCTGATACCTAAAGGTATCAACCGATAGTCATTGTAAAAATACACACGGTTTGATATATGAACGATTAAAGTAAAGAAACCTCAATCGAACGCGTATTTGGTTACGCGAAGATTACAAGAGTTTTCCTATGATCTTGAGGCTCTTTTCTGACCTTCTATGCTCTTTTGATCCTTTCTTGGTCGATTAGGTGGTTTAGGGATTCACTTGCATGCCTCAAATTGAGTTTAGGGTCGTCTGTATATATAGGGTCTGATAGTCGGTTCGATACAGCGTATTGGGAAGCTCAATACGGCGTATTGGATGACTTGGCGTGGGCTCCAAGAATAAAATATTCTAGAATTTTCTTGAGCTGATATGGTTGAGCCAAATTAAATCCTCTCAATATGAAGATTATGCAGAAAACCAATAAATTCTTATGATTCGTATTTCTCACCAATCATTCATGATCTTATGATTTCAAGAAAATCGCTTAACAGATTTTTAAACAATGATGTGAAAAATAATCTCGAAGATTTCAAAAGATGCATCCGTAGCATGAGAATTGTTCATTGGAAACTTTTTGATAGAGACGATCGCAAAGCCACCGGGGTTTTACCCAACAAAAAGTCTAAAACCATCAACCAAGAACCTCAATCTAAAATATAGATCTTGAAAAATCAATCACAAATTTTTGGCAATTGTCAAAGATTACGAATAGTGTTTTTCATATAAAAAACAATGTTAACGATATGATTTTAAAGATGAAGCAAAATGAAAAGAATTTCCAAACTAAAATTAAAAATATGGAAAGAAAAATAGATGAGTGGTCGAAGTCTCAAAACGTCTCTTTAGAACAAACCGATAGGACTGAACCACCACCTCCTCCTCAAGCTCACTGGTATTCGCTATTTTATACATAATTTTACCTTGTAAAATAAACCCAAAAAAGACCAAAAACATAATGAAAATTGCAAATATATGTTGTTTTTGTGTTTGTGTATGTGCAGGTACGGATATTAAGAAAAAGACAAAAATATAGACAAAACCGAAACAAAACGAGCCAACTGGGAGGAATGGAAATGAGGCGATGATTACAAGTCCACGGTGCCCTCGGATTTAATTGGGCCAGCCCGTAACCCATTTTGTGGGCCGGGCCGCCCACTATTCCAAAAGCCCAATAAAATGCTTAAGCCCATTTTTAACCATAATATAAAGTTACATAAATTTGAGACGTATATGTTGCTGACGCCAGGCCGCACATGCGGTGAAATTAAATGAAAATAAAATCACGTGCAGTTCCACTAGGGAAGAATGGACGAATGTTGTGTGGCCACGTGGCTAAGCTTTTATTCTCTACAATTCATTTCAAATAGTTGCAAATATGATCTAACGAATGAAAACGCAGCGTAGTAATGAAGCAATAATATTGGCCACGTGGCGACTTTGTGACAGGTGGATCTAATGTATGCAAAGCGGCAATCCGTGTGAGGTGAAATTCTATGCAATGATTAGCCACTCTATACTCAAATGATTAGTGCAATTTTACACTTTCACCCCCTTGGTCCCTTATAAATGTATCCCGCTCCCCCTCACTTGTACTAGTTTTTTTCATTTTATTTTTCTTAGTTTAGTTTAGATATTTTTAGCTTATTTGTTTTTTTGGAATTGCTTATTTTAGTTTTTATGCTTTATGTACTCAGCTTTTGTCTCAAGCTTTTTAATATAATGTAATAGATTTGGTTTAAAGTTGATTATAAATCTCGGTTTTCTTATTTGGTGCTTATTGGTTCGTTTATCTTTATTTTCATGTTCTAAATCTATTAGCTATCTTTTCGTGCGGCTTATTATTATCAAAAACTTTTTTAAAAGTTAGAAAGTGACTTCTAAAAACTCTCAAAGCTTTTTCGATATTTTTCATTAGTTTTTAAACACTTTTCATACTAATAAGCTCTAAACATTGATTCCGGCTTATTGACATGCTTAATTCGTTTTTCGTTTGAATAGTAGCTCATAATCTTTTATAAGGTAAGCTTCTTATAAGCTTACTTGATTTTAAATTAGCTAAAATTGTTAGATTAAATTTTTGTATGCGTATATGCTTATTTGAGTTGTTGTTTGATTGTCAATTTTGTGCTAGTCTTTGTTTCTATCTGTGTCTTGGCTTATTGATTTGGTAATTGCCGTATTTGATTTAGATATGGCTTAGTATGATAGACCAATATAAGTGTTTATTAGTCTTATTTGTTTAAATTTTAGCTAGCTTGTTATATCGGTTAGTGTTAGTTTGGCTTGTTCTTGTCTAAAATAGCTCTAATTACTATCAAATGTTAGTGTTGTAGAGTAGGTTAATTCGTTGTTCAAAAATTCAACGAAAATTAAAAATATTAGACCCAAACTTGTTGTTATCATTATTCTTATTTTGTTAGTGTTTATAAAAAATCATTGTTGGGCCTTGTCATAAATTAGCTTGGGCTTGTTGTACGTGTAGGTTAATTCGTTTGAAATTACATATTTGTATTATGCTTTTATAAAGGGTTCTGTTAACATTTGAATTTGTTATGTTGTTTGAATTTCTTTTGTTGGTACCGGTTTCATCTCATGTGGCGTGGAGCTTAAGGTGTTTATTTAGCTAGACCGACTTTGATTAGTTGTTTTTGTTAAATAAAACGGTTGGTATTCGTTTAACATTGCGGTGTCTCCATTCGGTTCCATTTTCCTAAACTTTTTCAATACTTAACATAGTTTTTATTATTTTATTATATGTTTTGCCTATTTTTGCCTTGTTTAGTGTTAGATTTTATTTTATATTTGATAAATTGTATTTCATTATGAGATAGGGTAGAGTTTCTAGTGCTTGTTAGTGATTAGTGATTTGGAAATTTAGCAGTGCGGGTTTAAAAAAGATTTTATAAAAAAATAATAGTCATTAGAATTTTTCTTTTCTTTTTTTACATTCGTCATTTTATTTTTAATGCAATAATTTAATTTCTTGTCATTTATTTTTTAAGCATTTCATTTTACTTGTCATGTTAATTCGTTAAACCTAAGCCCGCACTTGATGAACATTTCACGTCACTTGGCAAGCATATTAGTCATTTATATCTTTTAGATCATTTTTAGTATAATCTCATATTTTTAATCTTAGATTTAAAATTAGTATAACTTAGCGTGCTTTTTATATGCTTTTCCTTTTAGTAGATCTAGAAAAACAAATCAAAATCTTTGAAACCATTCAAATCACGCGATCACGGACTTAATATCGATTTTCAATTCACAGTTCGTCGAGGGAAAACGACCGGGAGGTTTTTGAGACTACTTTGGTTAAAAGTTTGTTTTTCGAACCCAACGGAAAATACTTACTATACTATAATTGTTTACATCCTAATATACTTATATAGTGTGTTTGGGCGTATCAATTTTTGGCGCCGTTGCCGGGGAAGGTGTGTTACGATTATCGTGTTTCGTTCGAAGATTAGTGTTTTGAAGACTCTTCCTTGTGAAGTTATCGTTTTTAATTGTGAATATTTTCTTTTTATTATAATACCATAAAAATCAAAAAATATTTTACTTTCTTATTATTTTCTTTTCTTATGTGTTATTTGAAAAATCTAAAAATATTTCTCTCTATCCTCTTATCCGTTTAATTCTTATTTTCTCAACCCTCTATTATGTCGTCATTCGAACAAAGCGAGTGTATGGGGTGTGGACAACCGTGTGTTGGCTTCTATTGTTATTTTTGTACGTGCCAGCAGTGTGGTTTCAGTCTTAATAATGGAACTTGTATGAACTGCACTTATGGAGATGGAAAGCCAGTCACTTGATGCGAGTGTGAAAGCCTGTTAAATGGTGGATTTTGTTTGATTTGCGCTTCAAGAGCTGGAAATTCATCTGCTTGTGATCCAAATCTGAATTCGTACAACGATTCTCCAAACTTTTTCGACTACACTCCACAACCCCAGTACCAGACGTATTATTGTGAGTTATGTGGGAACAATGCTCATTATGGTTACGATTGTCCACCTCAAAGTCCGTTTGTCTGCAATCAGGACCCGTGTTTCAATCGAAACTTTGATAATAATTTTCCACAAACTTCACCAAGTCTTCCACAACAATACCTTTGTTGTGAGAACTGTGGGGGTCCTCATGAAAGTTTTCAGTGTCAACCAATGAACCAAAATTTCTATAATTCTAATTCTTCCGGATTTGACCAATTACAACCCCCGCAGTATCCCGCCATTCATAATCCTCCTCAAGAAACGAGTGTGGAAATTTTGCAAGCCAAAAAAGACCTAATGAAATCAATACAAACCTTTTTAAAGAAGTTTAATCGTATATCTTTTGGAGAAACGCCGAAGGTTTTATTGCTAGCTTAGGAGAAATTTTTTGAAATTCAGCATGCTAAACCAGAGGATATACAAGAATTGCTTCATAAACTTCTTAAAGATTTGCAAATTATAAGTGAAGAGCTATCAGTATTTATTAATTGTCCAAGTTGGAATCGTCCTACCTTCTACGACGATGATGATGAGGAGTACACTATTCAATATAGGGAATATTTAGAGAATTCGTCTAAAGCAATCACACCCGTCTTACCAATCGAGGAACCCGATAACTCTCTTAGTATGGGGGATGAGCATCTCAGCACTATTCCAGAAACAGAATCAGACGAAGTAATGAAGTCTAGAGTTGAGAACCTCTTCCCAATCCCAAGTGAGTCTAAGGGTACTTCCGATGATACGTGTGATGTGCCTTTTTGTGATAATTCTCCTCCTCTTGATGTTTTAAACGATCACTTTGAGATTTTCTCTGATTTTAACAATGATTGTACTTTGAGTGATAACAATTCTTTTGAGGACATCGATTACGTTGAGGCATCACCTCCCGAGGACTATCTCATAATGGGGAATGAGAAACTTAGCACTATTCCTGAAAAGGAATCAGACGAATTCATAAAGTCTAGTGTTGAAGACCTTGTTCCAATCCCAAGTGAGTCCGAGGATATATCCGGGAGTGATAATGAGAGCGTTTTACCTTTGTGTGAAGATTTATCTCCCATTAACATTTTTGAGGAAAAATCCATGACTTTCTCTAACCCTCTTTTCGATTCAAATGACGATTTTACCTCTAGTGATAACGAGTCACTATCCGATGAGGACATTTCGGAAGATAATGTTAAAATTTACTCGAACCCTTTTTTCGAATTCGATGAAGAATATATCTCTAGTGACGTAAATCCTCTTTTTGATGAGGTGTTAGAAAACATCGAGAGTAAGGACTCTTATGTCTCTAACCTTGATGATCCGGCTTTGTTAGTCACACCTCTTTCCGATTTTAATGAGGATGAATGTTTCGACCCAGGAGGCGAAATTGATGAAATCAATGAATTTCTAGATATGGATATCTCTACGGAAATTGAAGACGGTTATCACGATTCGGAGGGAGATATACTCTATCTTGAGAGTTTGCTTAATGATAATACTACCCTTAGTCTCCCTCCGAAGTTATTTTTAGATCATGCGAGAGAAGTTTAAGTGATAGTAATGATTTGAAGAGTATTGTCAAAATTTTCGACCCCGAGACTCATGAGAAAAAAATTTCTCCTACATATGTGAGCTTCACCTTTGAGGATCGCCATTATCTTTCCTTCACATATGTTATCCGAACTTTTCTTCCTTATTTCACCTATCCGGTGGTTTCTCTTTTTCCTCTCTCCTCCGGGAGTGAGGATATCATTTTTGACCCCGGCATCTCTGCTTTTCATTTTTCTTCTTTAGAGCCGGTGGCATATAAATGTTAAATGGAAGTTTGTTCTTCCACTTGTTTCGTCCCTAATATCACGATGATATGGGGTGAGTCAAGCTAGAGTCTCGCATAAAAACAAGCGATTCGTGGGTGGCAACCCATTCTTATCTTTAGTATTAGCATATTTATATTTATTAATAAGTGTGATGTGAGAGATCGCCTCTTTCTCGTGTTTCATGTTTTGTGGTTTGTGATGTTTGTCCAGGATTGCCCGGATTTTGAAGACTCTCGTGCTCGGTGTTTTGTCCATCGTCACTCGATCTTCTAATCCTTAGCATGCTTATTTTGGGAATCTGATATCCTACATCTTATCGACTAACGTTTATCTTTAGCATACTTAATAAACGACTTTAGATTTGCGTAGAAACCCCTTTATATCAAGATTATGCATGGAAATTAGTATGGGGGTATCAATCTCACATTGAGGACAATGTGTAGTTTTAGTGTAACATCCGGTAATTTTCGGAATTTTAAAGGACTATTTTAACCTTTGACTTTTCGGGTCTGACTTGACTTTTTGACATTTGGTCTTTTATTGTCACATAAAAACGATTACCGCGTAACCGGTAATGTTTCGGAACATATTTAAATAATAAATCATATTTATTATCACATATCTATCAGGTGCAAAGCTATTTTCAACTTATTTGACTTGAAAACGAAAAAGATATATATTATTTCTGAGCTGACTTATCAAAAACGACCCACTAAATCACGTTTTCACGACCCGGACTCTAAAGCAATTTGATGTAAAACGACGTTTCAAACAACTTTTTAGTTTTGCCCGAGACCCGAAAACAGTCAGAAAGTGACTGAAATGCCCTCGCAAGATTATAGAAACAAGAAAATAATTAAAATATATTTTTAATTAACACTTTTTATTAAATAAAAATATTTAATAAATTAGTCATCATTTTATTCAGTAACATTTGTTGATAACGCAAATATACGGGTTAAAAATTTATTTTTATCTTTAATTTCGGACAAGACATAACCGAGTTACCAAATAAATAACAATTATTTTTTATAAATGTTATAAAAATATTTATGAAATACTATCAAGTAAATACTCGTTTTTTATGGGAAAAACGATTTGGAAAACAACGACGCAAGTTTCGTGCCTTGAATCATCCGTTAAGTCGCTCAAACGAGTCCCGAACCACTATTTTACGAAATAATACCCAAAAGTTACACTTTTGATCCCTGTAGAAATAGTTACAAAATTAACCCTATACTATTTGACATTTATCATTTCAATTTATGACTTTATATTATATATATAAATAAATCACTTTTTCATTTCATTTTATAAAATGAAACACACACATAATCACCACTCTTCTCTCTCTCTCAATATTTCCTGCAGCCACCGGCCGCCGCCGGCCACCACTGCCTCCACCGCCACTCGTCGCCGCCGGAAAACTTTTTCGGCCGAATCTAAAATTATTCCTCATCACCCGATTTATTCGATCCCCACACTCACTCGCTGCCACGCCCCCCTCTCTCCGACAGCCACAGCCGCGTCACCACCACCCCCATCCTTCATCGCCGCCGCTGCCATCCCCACCTACATACGCCACCAACCACCGCGCCCACCACCCAAGGGTGCGTCCGGTTGGGTTCTTAACCCAAACAGGGTGCGTCGGGTTTAATAATAGCACCAAGGGTGTGTTTTGGCTTGATATTTCGCACTAGGGTGCGTTGTGGTTTACCATAACACCACAAAAGGGTGTTTGTTTTGATGGGACAGCAGATAGGCTGCGTTTGGTATTAAAAACAGCCCACAAGGGGCGTTTGGTTTATTGTTCACAACAAAAAGGGTGCGTTTGGTTTTCATTGTGGCACCGAATAGGGTGCGTTTGGTATAAGAATGGCACAAGGGTGCGTTTGGCATAAGGGAATAGTAATAGGGGTGTTTGGTTGGGCAGATAACACAACATAAGGTGTGTTTGGTTTGGACAGAAACGCCAAGGGGCGTGTTTGGGTTAAGAGAAACACAAAGGGTGCGTTTGGTTTAACATAAAGAGCATAAGGGTGCGTTTGGTTTATCAGTATAACCAAACGGGTGCGTTTGGGTTAACAGATTCGTCAAAAGGGGGTGTTTGGGTTAGCAGGAAAACCGTATAGGGGTGTTTGGGTTAGCAGGAAAACCGTATAGGGGCGTTTGGGTTAACAGTTTCACCATAAGGGAGCGTTTGGGTGAGCAAAAACAACTTTAGGGTGTGTTTGATTTATACAAAACGACAAATAAATATAACATAAGGTTTTATAAATATTAAAACCGGATATAATGGTGGATAATTGGTCAAATAATGTGATTAGTTATTATTTTCGGATATATTATATTAGACCCGTAACGGACTTATAATATGGAAACAATGACAATAACAAATAAATACACTTGAAATTTACTTGGATGTTTTCTATTAAATTGATTTGGAAAGGTTGATTTGCAACAAAGTCTTTCGACTGGGATCGTTTTTTAAACGGAAAGTCATGGCGAAAATTTTATATAACTTTTATATTTAGTACCGATTCACTAAAGCTTCTATTATTTTAGAAACCGATAACATGGACCTAAGTTATATTATAAAGATATTATTAATTTGTATTATACATTAATCCCGACCATACTGGAACGAAAACTATACTTTTAGAATGAGACAACTATTTTAGACACGACCCGTCGAGGAAACGAAATATAATTTATAAAATATTATTTTATATTTTATAATTGTCAGCTAGAAGATAACATAATAATTGTTGTAAAAGCTTTATAAACATCGTTTAACTTAATTAGTAACCTTAAAATGTACGATTACGTTTATGCAAGAACTTTTTATTTAATTAAGTGGTGATTTCAGAAAACGGGTCAAACTAATTGGTTAATTATTTACTCACACTTCTTATATAATACTTGCAAAGTATTATACATTTCATATTAATCTTTGATTGTTTGTCTTTAGTTATAATTCACGATATAAATTATATACTTGTTCAATTTCTCATATGTAATATATACGGAATATAGTACATACTTTACGTTACTTTTTGATTTATTTTATTTAACCAACCACCAAACTATTACAACTTTATAATTAAAATCTTTTCAAACGTAGTCGCGTTGATCGTAACCATCATTGGAATCAAATACATAATCCTAGCTAGTGGCATTAGCCGTTAGATTAGTTGCAACTTCTTGATCGGGGCCGCTTCGTCTTTCGTTTGGTGTTGTGCATCTATTAGTTGCATCTGTCAATCGTTCTACATCATCAAGGTGAGTTTTATAGCCCCACGTTTTACTTGTTTACATATATTTTATGGGGTGAGAACATGCTTGTTTCATAATGCATTCAACGTTGGTTGATTAAAAAAATTGGTTCAACATACTATTTACATAGCTGCTATGGGATATATTACTTGACTTCAGTTTTGGTAACAATATATGTACTTTACTTTTAAAATGATTAAGGATAGCTTAAGGGATTTGGAACTGATAAACAATGCAGTAACATACCGGATGTTCTTGGAGGTGACACCGGTAACCGGGAGTACGTATATTCTTTTAATAAAAGGCCCGGTGTTCTTGGACTTCAAGGGGACACTGTGATGGTATATTAAGTCTACGTCATAGCTTCATGAATGTAAATCACTTGTGAGGTGAGCGTTGAATGTTATGTAAATAGATCTATTGGGTTGTGTTTCCCGTTAGGGTGATTAGCATCCATGGGCAAAAACGGGAACGTAGCTCTATAGCATGTTGTTACGCCTGAATGTTATAAAATAGATCTATTCAGGATTGACAATCCATTTCGGGGGTGATTAGCTGCTATCACAGGCAAATTATGCACGTTTTAACATGTTCGGATAAGATTGGTTGGGCATACAGGGGCCACAATACTTACATATGAATAACTACTTATGTTGTTATATATAGTGCATTCTGGTTTCTTGAAGTCTGTTGTAGGTAGTAATTGTAAATCGATTGTTTTATCTCCAATGGGATATTTACTATGCCGTTGAATAAAGTGGCAATAATACTTGAAAAACATTTTGTGTGATTATATATAAATATCTATACATGCTTGAACAATTGCGCACCCAACATTCATTAGTATATTTTTGTGACTATCGTGGGGATTGAATGGTCATGCAAACTTTACAACTATTTGGATTCTTATAAAATCATCCATACATTTTGGAAAGGACATTTAGATTTTTAAATGGTCATACACACTTTGACAGAACTTTGGTTCAACATTATATCTTAAAACAGAATCTATGAACTCACTAACTTTAATGTGGACACTTTTAAGCTAAGTTTTTCTCAGGTGAATTATGATGCTTCAGATTTTTGATGTGCATTGGGTCTAATGACAAGATTTCTATTCATGGGATTTTACATACATAAAAGTAGGATTCAAATCTCGTTGTGTTATTTTAAGCTTTTCAATTGTGATGCGATTATCGGACAAAACATTCTATATTCAATTTCAAGGACAATCAACGAGATTACTTTTCAAACGGACACATTTTGTGTCGTTCTCGTGTTCTAGCGCTATGTATTATAGGAAGTATAGCCCCCGGACACTATACTTGCTGTGCAACACAATTTTTGTTGGGTGTTTCATTTACTTATGGGGTGGAGAATCTATCAATTTGATATCCTACTATCCGTTTTTCTCGAGTAATCCGTTGGGTTTCCACCAAAATATGTGATTTATTTTGATATATAGCAAAATTTAATTTTTTAGTGCATGATAAAGTGAAAAAAAGGTGATAAAAAAGTGAAAAATGTTGGAATAAAGTGATGAAATAAGTGTTGTGACACAAATAAAGGTGAGAACGAGAAATAAATTTTGATCCGACCGGTTTTATACCTTAGCTTTTTCCTTAACATATTTAAATCGAGTTTGTTGCTAGTCTTATGTAGGCTTATCCATTATGCCGAACTCGATTTATTAGAATTAAGATTGTTGCCAGTCTATGTGACTTGTTAAAGTGCCGATCTTAATTCGCTAGGCTAAGCATTCGCAAGTCTCTTTCTTAGAGATTTTAAATTGCGAAGAACGAGAAATGATATAGTCGAGTATAAGTCATGATATTAAGCGTGGAATAGTTGGTTTTCTTTCAAGCTCATAAGTATTAATTGTGGCTTTTTCTCCTATTAGCTTGTTTCACTTGTATATTAATAATGTTTAATAAATAAGGTTGTCCGGTTCAACTTAATCTTTAGTGAATTCCCACTAACTTGGAAGACGATGCCAATAAAATAGGTACACATCGGGATTCAAAATTTTGGCATACTATATATATATCATATGAATAATTGCTTTACTTACATCTTATAGAGCCTTAGGGTATATGATGCAAGTAGAGTTAATCATGAGATTACTTATGCCTTAAAAAGCCTAAGGGTATATGGCATAAGTGATTAAATTGTTCATGCCTTAAAGAGCCTAAGGGTATATGATATGAATGATTGAATCATGTTTAATAAATGATTTGTTTGTACCTTAAAGAGCCTTAGGGTATATGGTGCAAATTAAATCTCGCTTGATTTATGTCTTAAAGAGCCTTAGGGTATATGACATAAATCAAGTTAAATAAAGAAGTAGCCTAATAAAAGCCAAATTTTGATCACCCCGATGTGGACCTCATCGGTTTTTAAGGATAGGGGAAGAAACTAATTTTTATCTTCAACCGTCCCACTTTATTTTCGAATCTAATAAATATCGAAATAAGTCTTAAAGAGCCTTCGGGTATATGACAAAAATAAAATCTTGAGATACAAAATTAGGAATAAGGGAGGAAAAGTAATACACAATTAGTATTTATGAGAGTAGTGTTAGTATCATGACTTGTATTTGACAATGATCTTGTTTTTAAGCTTAGTATGGAAAAGTGAAAGTTGGGGATGATGAATTTATTTTGCTTGTTCTATGATCCTAAGTATTATCCAGAATAATGAAAGCACAATGTTATGAAGTGTTGAGATATGGAAAGTTATGAAAAAGCATAAAAAAAATGGAAAAAAAATGTTGAAAATGGAAAAAACGGGGCTTTTCAGAGCTAATGTTTCTTTAATCCCTTAAGATGAAGACTTGGCTACTTTTCGAGGAAATTAATCAAGGGGGATTAAGATTCTTAGTTTTCTAAAGTGTTATTTCTAATATTGCGTGAGGACACGGCAATACCTTAGTATGGGGAAATTTGGTATGTGCTATTTTACACATATCTTTTACCTTATTAAACGAACTAAAATGACCAAAAATGACCAAAAACATGATAAAAATGCATTGTATACGTTTGTTTTGTGATTTGTGTCTTGCAGGTACGGATATTTATCAAAAAGGACAAAAACAAAGCAAAAACGGACAAAACACGAGCACGAGAATGGAAAGAGTGTGAAAAGCCGAAGCCGAAGGCGAACCTATCTTCCATGGACCAACCCGGGTCCAATTTATTGGGCCGGGTCAGCCCACTAAAGTTTTATACTTATAAACCTTAAAACCTAAAACCCATTTAAATAAACCAAAGTCCAAATCCATTTTCTATAATCCTAAAAAAGGCCTAACTTATAAAAGCCCAATCCTAACCCGTCCAAGTCAAAGTCTCATTAAGCCCGGGTTAAAAGATATAAACGTTTGGTCAAATGGGAATTACTGTGTATCCCTTACCTCAACGTTTCCCTCCTATTTTTACCTTACCACATACCAGGGTAAATCAACTCCTCTTACCCCACGCCCGTCCTTTTAGAAGACCATGCCACGTCTGACACCAATGACACATTGGCAATCCCCAAGAAGATGATTGGTTGAAGTGACAGGACATCAAATCAAGGGCTCAGATCATAGGATTTGGGCAAGTTTGGAATGGAAGGTTAGGATTAAAAGTTTAAGACGCTCCTCAGGTTTTGGATCCTTCCTCTAAAGGCTATATAAAGAAGCCTCATCACACAGAGTTATCTATCTAGGAGTAGGGTAGTGTAGAATTAGCTTAGCCTAGATTTATTTAGCTTATTATAACGTTTTTAGCTTATTTTCTTTAATTTTGATGTAACTTCCTTTCCAAAGTTTGTAATTCACTTTTGAAATCTATAAAAGTCTGTTACATATTATTCATGTTTTGATTTAAGTTTTCTTCAATACAAATGTGATTTGAATAAGCTCATTTATACTTTAATAAGTTCTTAGTAACTAATAAGCTAGCTAGTACTTCAGTTAAGCTCTTAAAGCTTAACTGAGTTGTTATTTCACTCAAATCTCTCCCCTAAATTTAACAATGCTTAATGGATTGCTCAACTTGTGGATGATAAGCTAGCCTGGGAAGAGCTTATTGGACTTTACTGGCTTGTTTATAACAAGCCAGAGCTTGTTGATTAGCTCTTAGAGCCTTATTATCCTTGTTTGTGCAAAGGATTTGGTATGATTCACTTTTCCTATTTTTTTAGCTTATTTGCATTTTTAGCTCATTATTCTGCTTATCTGCTTATTCTCTGCTTATTTGTTCTTAGTTCAATTCTAATATGCTTATTTGGTCTTTAAGTAGCTTATCGAGTTTAAGCAGTTCATTTGCCCTAGCTTTTCATTGAAACTGCCTTAAAAGCGCTTTCTTAGCTTAATTCTGTTCAGCTGATTATTGTGCTTATTTGTGCTTAACTTCTGTTGGATTTTGCTTATTTGGTTTTCATTTGTCTATTACTACATCTGTTTGAGCTTATTTCATCTTTTAATAGTGTAAAAATGAAAATTGCAAGTTTAAAGGGGTGTTTGGCACAAGGGCTCTAAATAGGTCAAACAGTGTTCATGCTATCTTTAGGCACTCAAGCCAGCTTATTCTGTCCTTAAATAAGTCTAGAAGTTAGTTTTCATAAGTTTAAATCAAGTTTAGATAGGTCTTAAGTCAATTTAATCTAATGTCTAAGTCTGCTATTCATAAGTTCAAGTCTGAAGCTTAATTGTTAGATTTATAAAAGCTTGCTTTATGAGTAGTATTTGAGTTCAAATTTGAGTTCTAGTGCATCTATACAAACCTGTTTTGAGGTTTTTACTTTAGTTTAAGTCATAGCCATATTGTCTTAAAACTGCTTGTTCATTAGCCAAAAACAATTGTAAAAGCAGCCATTTTCATTTTACCTTTTCAGCTTATTTACTTAACTAATTTTCTTAATTCTTGCTTATATGTGTCCCTTGAGAGTCAATCTCAATCTGTTTTCAACTTTTCAGTTTAGTGTCTAGCAGATTAGTCTTAAATTTCAGCTTAGAAAGTAGGAAAAGTCTCTTAAAATCTTCTTTTAGTCTGCTTTCTTTAATGATCTTTACTATTTTCAGCTTATTCCTTGTGTTTAATTTTAATCTGTTATGCTTAATAGATTTATGTAATAAGGCTTGTTCAGCTTAATTGCTTATTTAAGTGCTTATTAAGGATTAATTTGCCCTAGCAGTCTTAAGTCCTTATATAGCAGTATTAACTTATTAGTTAGTACTACTGAGTTCAATTGTTGTTGCAGCTTATTTGGTTTGCTCTTCTAGTGCTTATTTAGGTTAGGGGATTAATATGTTTTTAGTTTACAACTTATCTTCAATGCTTAAATGACTTATCACTTAGTTTAATGTTTGTCAAAAGGTCATTTATGTTTCTTTTTAAGTTTATTTTCTTTAAGTATTTCTATAAGTCATTTAGCTTATTATCTTGCTTATTTTTGTTCCTTTAGCTTATTAGGTCTGGGTAGATAAGAATCTTCAGCTTATTAGCTTTAGTTTGCTTATTTGAGTCTTTAAATTTTCACATTTTGTCTTTAAAAGTTTCATAGCTAGTTAACTAATCTGTCAGGCTTAAAGCTAGCTGATCCTAGCTTATTTTTAAGTTTTATAAAAAGTGTTTTCATAAAAGTTGCTTATTTCCAGCTTTTCATTAAGTTTGTTCAAAAGAAAATTAAAAAAAATTGGTTTTTCAAAAAGAGAAGTCACAGGTTTTGAACCTGTGACCTCCCCTTTACACACTTAATGCATTTAACAGACACTCCTTAACCAAACATGCCCTTAGGTCTTTTCTATCTACATCTTGCACCATTAAATACTTAAGCTTGTTTTCAGTTTTGCTTATCAGTTCTTTATAGCTTATTTTCTGCTTATTAGTTTAGAATCTTTTCTAGTTCTTATTTTTCTTAGGATCTTAATAGTCTAAAGTACTTTTAGTAATTTTTCCAGAATTTTATAAATTAGTTTAGTATTTTTAATATTTAATTTAGAGTAAAAGTGTTTTTAACTCATAATAAATAAATAAAAAATAATATATAATTCTTTTTCTGAAAATTGTCTTTTGTCATTTAGGATTTATAAAAATTAAATTTGCATTCGTAGGGATTAAATTTGTCATAGTTGCTTAAATGTCGCGTTTTATTAAATCCCGTTAACGTTTTAGCTCTTATCTTTAATTGCCTTTATTATTTGCTTGCTTTTACGTGTTATTGCATTATAATTGTTAGAAATAGGAAAACAAATCAAAATCTTTGAAACCATTCAAATCACGCGATCACGGACTTAATATCGATTTTCAATTCACACTTCGTCGAGGGAAAATGACCCGGGAGGTTTTTGAGACTACTTTGGTTAAAAGTTTGTTTCTCGAACCCAATGGAAAATACTTACTATACTATAACTGTTTACATCCTAATATACTTATATAGTGTGTTTGGGCGTATCAGTGCCTTTTGCCATAATTATTCCAAGGTTGACTTCCATTGACCTCAGAATTGACCATATCCATTCTAACATCATATATATGTATGTATGTCTTGTTGTTGGATTTGTCTATGCAGATACTATGGCTGACTTGAACATTCCTGTTGATGTTGTACCTGCTGAATAAGCTCCTGCTGTCATACCACCGACCAGAACGGATGATCAGATTCTTCCGATAAACAAATGGGTGCCCATCGGCAAGAGTAACAGTGTGCTCGATGTACAGATGTCCTAGAGGAATCCTATCTTCTCAATTGTTGTGGCCATACTAAAAAATACTAATTTCTTCAGGGCCTTCACAGCATCATCCACGATTCCTACTATCTACATTTAGCAGTTTTGGGACACCATGTACTTTAACTCATCCACATGATTGTATAGCTATCAGTTGGATGAGCAATGGTTCAATCTACACAAAGATATTCTCAGAGATGCACTCGATATCACTCTGGCTAATGATAACAATCCCTTCGAGGCTCCACCTTCGAGTGATACTATAATTGAGTATGTCAACACTTTGGGATACCCCACCACGCTCAGGAACGTGTCTGCAATGTCTGTTAATGCTCTCTATCAACCATGGAGAGCCATCATGTCTATGATCAACATGTGCCTCACGGGTAAAACTGCTGGATTTGACAGGCCAAGACATCCTGTGCTTCAGATTCTTTAGGGTATCACTCATCACTCCAACATTGACTATGCTGAACGGATTTGGGAGGAGTTTGTTCAATCCATACAAACCTTCCTTACTGACTGGAAGAACTTAGCTACGGAAGCTCGCGGAAAGAAAAAGACCCTTCATCTGCTAATCCCAAATGTTAGGTTCACCAAACTTATCATCTACCACTTGAGAACCAAGCACAACATACATTCAAGAACCGGCTCACCTATTCACTATTCACTATTCACATGAGGAAAGCATTCTGAACACCCTCAGGTTTATTGGAAAGGATGGAAGGGAAGTCTTTGGCATGCCAATACCTGATTCTCTTCTCACTGATGAAATCATAAGTGCACCTTACTACAGTAGATACCTGGAGCATGTAGCTGAGTATGAACGTTGTCTGGATGAAGAACACGGTAAAGAAGAGGAAGAAGATGTTACCGAATCTCCCAAAGCTGCAAAGGCTACTAAATCCAAGACAGCTAAGCAGACTAAGCCCTCAACACCTAAAGCATCTAAAGTCACAAAAGCACCTAAACTAACACCAACAACAACTGAACCCTCCAAGAAAGACCAAAGTAAAAAAGCGTAAACTGGTCAAGGAGACATCTGATGCACCATCTCCCGCAAAATGATCTAAAGCTGGTAAGGTGACAAAGCAACGAAAGCCAAAGAGCCCTCTGCAGTTGGTTGATGAGTTTGTTGATGAATGTGTTCCAGAACAGGAACCTGTTTATGGTGATGAAGAAGCAGACATTCAACGGGCTGTGGAACTAAGCATTAAGGAACAAGCATAACGTACTCAGGGACCAGCTCATCCGGTGGTTATAAGGGAACCTGACTCTAGGAGAATTCAACCGATTCCTGATGTACAGGGAAAGGGAAAAGAGAAGGTCAGCGATGAACAAATAGCTCTTGATCTTCTCACCCTTCAGACACCAAAGAAAAAGAGCCCTGCTAAACAATATATCTTCCAGAGGCGCACACCTACCACAACTGAACCCTTTGGTCACGCTGAATCTCCTTCATTGTATGCGGAACTGGGTCTGACTGACAGTGAGACAGAATCTGACGAGGAAGTGTCTCCTGAGATTAATGCTGGAACTCAAGATGAAGGCCAGACTGGACCAAACCCTGGTGAACAAGATGAAGGTCAGGCTGGACCAAACCCTGGTATACAAGATAAAGTCCAGGCTAGATCAAACCCTGGTGATGCTACAGAGTCCCAACCTCAGTCAAGTCATGTTGTTCATGCTGTACCAAACCTTGAACACATGGACTTCGAGGTCACTAATGCTTTAACTCAACAAAACCCTGAGCAAATGGATGAAGAGTTTACTACAACGTCTTACCCAAGTGTTCAGGAAAGCCTCAAACTCCCAACTGAAGATCAAGTGATACTTGAAGAACCTGCAAGCTCTGCTAGAACCCTGTCTTCTCTACAAAATCTTGACAAGGAACTCAGCTTCACCAATCAATTCCTTGTGGAGAAATCTCAAGAAGACGAACCTGATAAATCCAATACTGAAGCGGAGGTTCAGTCAATGGTCACAGTTCCCATTCATCAAGACACTTCCTTGGTTCCTCCAATGACCACTCCAGTTATTGATCTTACGCATTTCCAACATCAACAGCAACAACCTCAATAATCACAACAACAACAACAATAACAACAATTCCACCAACTCCTTAACCACAACAAAGCACCACAGATCCGATCCTTGTCCGTCGCATAGGTGAACTCAAACAACATATGGCGGATCTCCTACAAGACAATTTAGCCCTGGGGGAAAGGTTGGACAAACATTGAACACGGCTATACAACTTGGAGAAGCTCGATATTCCCCACAAGTTAAGCCAAGCTGTTGATGAGATAGTTACTGATGCAGTAGACCGGGCAATGCAAGCTCCATTACGAGCTCGCTTCAGGGATCTGCCCACTGTTGATATGAAGGAAATACTGCAACAGTGAATGTTTGAAGACGACTCCTACAAGGCTAATAATGTTCACAAGGACTTGTATAAAGCCCTGCAGAAGTCCTTGGAGTTAGATTATTCCAATCAACGTCTTGCTGACGTGACGCACCAAGATCTCCTCCTGGGTCTCCACCATCACAACCACCTCCTCCAGCAGGCGCATCTGGTGCTCCAGGTACTTCAGGAGCATCGGGGTATTCTTAGTTGCCACTACCTCTACCTCCTCTATCTACTAGTACATCTGGATCTACTCTGCAACATGGCCGTGAAGTTTCGATTTCATCTAAGACTACAGCCTCAGCTCAACAATCTATGGCTTAGACCACATCTGATACTAGATATGAGTCAACTGGCATCGCAGGGGATCAAGAGCTATCTCCTTCAGATGATCTGATGTATGATGACTCCGCCCCCGATGAACATGTACAGGTATCTGATGATCAAGACTCCGAGGATGATCACACACCAGCAGCTGCTGACTCAAGAAAAGACTGATGGAAGCCTTTACCTGAAGAGGAAAGACCAACGACTCCTGAACCCGCTTGGACCATTCTTCCTTCCAATGTGTCAGATGTAGAGAACAACTGGGCGACTGCATTAGCTTCAAGCTATGAACCCCCTGCTAAGAACTCCTTGCTTGCAAAGACTGTCGACATGACGACTTTCTTGAATTGGTACTGCCGTCAAATAAACAAGTCCAAACTTACCCAAGCCGACTTGGAAGGGCAGGCATATGAAGTTGTCAAGGTCTTTTATCCAGATATCATTCACCTTCAGTTTCAGATAGAGGAGTGTCACAAGATGCTCACGGATCAGGTTGACTGGGCGAATCCGAAAGGAGATCAAGTTAGAATCAATGTTAACCAACCACTGCCTCTCGGTGGTCCTCCAGGTCATGTCACTATTCAAACAGAATTCTTCTTCAACAAAGATCTAGAATATTTGAGATTTGGCAATAAGGGAAGCATGCCTGTATTGTCAATCTCCAAGATGAAGGCTGCTTATTATCCTAACTTTGGTCTTGAACTGCTAGTGCCGGAACAAATGTGGATTGAAGATGTGTGCACCTATGACATAAGTGCCAAGTATGGTATCGCTCACTGGTGGTTTAATCGACAGAAGTCTTTTACGTTTACTTTGTAACATTTTCATAAGTTTTAATGCACATTTAATTTTTAAGTCACTTTACAATTCCACATTGTTAAGTTTCTTGAATGTGTATGATATTTTGTGTTTTTATAAAAGCTCCTCAACACAGCTTTTTTTACTAATCTGCTTTAAATTAAGTAAGTTTTAAAAAGTTAAGTATATAATTAGAAAATTACAAAAATCACTCACAAATATTACCACAACTTAATTTTTTTTTTTTTTTATGGATGATAGGGGGGGGGGGGGCGGGGAGCTCAGTTCTGGATGGGCTACAGACTCTCACCTAGCTTCTATATTCAGTTATGCGCTTGTAGATTTCTTGTGTTTAGCCTTTTTTGGGCAAGGGTTGTAGTAAGTTTCTCTTTGATTTTTATTTCTCTTAGCTACTACAGAACTTGCTTATTAGTGGTTTTATTGTTCATATGTCTGCATTATTTATGCTTCATCAGAATGTTTTAAGTGCTTATCTTGCTTATTTTTAAGTTGAAAAGTGTTTTGATATCACTACTTTGTTAACACTGTTATTTTTGATTACTACTGCTAGGCCAATTTCTGCTTATTTAATGTGCTTATCTTGATTAAAAGTCCGCCTATAAGTGTTTTAATTATTGTTATTTTGAATAATCTGATTTTTAATTAGCTTGAAAGAACAAAAATGATTTTTAAAGGGGTATTTTCACTAGCGATTACTAACCTAGTAGTATAAGTACTGGCTAGTTCACTTTTTGAACATACTACTTAAAGCTACGCATTACTAACTCTGACAATTATGACAGTTATTTTAAAACTGTTGAGTACTGTGGATGGTGTCACATTCTTAGCTTATCATCTTATTATTCTGCTTATTTACAGATTTTCCTAGTTTTTTTAGTCTTAAATTAAACATTTTCCTTTAGGCTGTCTTTAGGAGTAAGCTATTTTAAGCTTATTTTCCTTTTCCAAATAATTTTAGAGAGTTCATCAGTTTTAGTTTTCTAGCTTATTTATCATTATAGTCTATTTTGGTTGCTTATTCTTATGCTTAAGTGCTTATTTTGGGTAGTTAAACTTCTGTTTTAGCTTATTTGCTTAAGATCTTGGTATCTTTTGTTTTATTAGCCTAACATACTAACTAAAGCTAGCGTACTAACTGCCAAGTATACTGGTAGTTTAGATACAGGTTAGTACTGTGTTGTAAGACTGCTTGTTTCTTTATATGTTTAGCGATAGCTTAATTGCATGCTGAATTTGCTTATTTAGAGTTAGTGATTAGCTTATTTGTCTGTCTTACAGCTTAAATTTGTTTGAGCTTATTCTGTGTGTTTTAGTCTTTTAAAGTTTTAGTATGTTTTCTCATTTCATCGCTTTTATGCTTGTTTAGCAGCTTATTTCCTTGCTTATCTTTGTGTATGCATTAGCTAATTATATATCAGTCCCAATCATATTCACATCCTTGTCATATTCAAACATCAATCATCAATCGTCTTTCGATTTTCCATCTCTAGCCTCGTTGGGACAAAACGACCCGGAGACTCTCTACACTGCTTCCGGTTTCTTTGATTTCGCGAATTCTGATCTTTGTTGTATATTTATATATATTTACATATATATATATATAAATATATATATATATTATATATATATAGAATATAAATATATATATAAATATATTAAAATAAGTTATAGAGAAAAGGGGATGAGAAGAGCCGAAGATCTATTTAATGTGGCGCGCATCGGCATCTGCAGGGCTCAAGAGCTATCTCCTTCAGATGATCTGATGCATGATGACTCTGCTCCTGACGAACAGGTACATGTATCTAATAATCAAGACTCCGGGAATGATCACATACCAGCAGCTGCTAATTCAAGAAAAGACTGGTGGAAACCACTACCTGAAGAGGAAAGACAGGCGACTCCTGAACCTACTTGGACCATTCTTCCTTCTAATGTGTCAGATGTAGAGAACAACTGGGCGTCTGCATTAGCTTCAAGCTATGAACCCCCTGCTGAGAACTCCTTGCTTGCAAAGACTGGCGACATGACGGCTTTCTTGAATTGGTACTGTCGTCAAATAAACAAGTCCAAACTTACCCAAGCCGCCTTGGAAGGGCAGGCATATGAAGTTGTCAAGGTCTTTTATCCAGATACCATTCACCTTCAGTTTCAGATGGAGGAGTGTCATAAGATGCTCATAGATCAGGTTGACTGGTGTCGAATCGGAAGGAGATTCAAGTCAGAATCAATGTTTAACCGACCGTGTTTTTTTTTTTTTTTTTTTTTTTTTTTTTTTTATTTGCCTCCTCGGGGGCTTCTCACCAGGTTATGTCACTATTCAACATAGAATTCTTCTTCAACAAAGATCTGGAATATCTAAGATTTGGCAACAAGGGAAGCATGCATGTATTGTCAATCTCCAAGATGAAGGCTGCTCGTTATCCTGACTTTGGTCTTGAACTGCTAGTGCCGGAACAGATGTGGATTGAAGATGTGTGGCCCACTATGACATAATGTGCCAAGTTGGTATCGCTCACTGGTGGTTTAATCGACAGAAGTTCTACATTGACAGACATGACTCTCCCTCGCATCGTAAAGAAGTCCGAACACACATGCGGATTCTCAGTGTAGTCCGAATCAAAGCCTACTCACGATACGGGTATGACTACTTGAGTGAAATTGTTCTCCGAAGAGCTGACTTCCAAGAACACACGATTGCTAAAAAAGATTTCAAGAAATTGTATCCTAGTGACTTTGAAGACTTGAATCTGCTCCTTCTACAAGGTCATCTCGATCATCTTTCTGGTTCAGACAAACGGATGTTATCCACAGCTGTCAAGTTATGGACCCGAAACTTATGTTCGACAATGGGTTGAAGATTTTCAACTCGGTATTGAAAGCTACCAGACGCAGTTGAACCTCACTAAACCATGATGGGATGCTACCAGCTATGAGTTCAAGCGTGATTATACCATCATTGAGTCTCCTCGAGCAATAATCTTCCCGGTCAACAACAATAAACAAAAGATCATGTTTGGCTCACACGACAATATACAAGTTACAGTGATGGAACTGTTTGACTCGTATTCTGAGAAACACTGAGATTACAGAGTTAAAGACAATTCAAGATCAAGGCAGCTCAATCCGGGTGAGAGTGATTGAAATACGCGCTTTTTGACTGAAAGGACGATACAAGGAGCAACATGAGTTCATTCAGTGTGTCAATTATGAAAGGGGGAAGGTGAGTCAGACTGAAGAGACAAGAAGGACAACTACATTCGAAACCTGAATAGCTTTGTTGGTGGACCACTTCGTCCTGTTGATATTGAGCTACAGGCGATTCTTCATAAACAAGGTAGACAGAACTGAATGATATCATCATTCCATCTAAAAAGGTACAATATCATGTGTAGTATATCTTGTAAACTTTGTACATTACTTATAGTTACTATTATAATGTTAGTGTGACACACTTACAATTTTTCCTCGACGTTTCTCGTTAAACTCTACAAATCAATTTATAACATAATCCTAACTGCCACTAACATACACCCATTACAATTGAGGGGAAGCAAATATAGGTTACCAATATCGTCTTGTATTTACAATCATACCACATACGTTCTGCTAAATTTATTTTACATATTTACAATCAATGTGAGATTCCTAAATCTCAAAGGGTTTAAAATTTTTGACCTGGGGAGAAGAATGTGATTTTAATATGAAATCTTGATAAAAATGTGATCTATAAGACTCAAGCAGTACTCCTCCCTCCATTGCCCAAACAATTTTCCAATTTACCGAGCACGTGTTGAGGGGGAGAGTTTCTAAATATCAAAAGTCAAACACATCATAACTCATGGTAACAATACCTTTGATATGTACAATATCACAAGTACCTTTGAGATGATTATTTTTTCAAATGTGTATTATGTCAAGTTAGACTGTACCAAAAGACCGAGACCCTTATAATACTTATTATCATAGTTATAAGAGGTAAGGCGTTAGGTACGATGCGTGATGGTTCCCCGATACCTGCCAGTAGCCGGAGGGATCTACCCATGGGAACCAATCCCTAGGTAAGTTGTAAAAGTCCTTAGGTAAGACTTACAAAAGGTGATATTGTTGAAAATAGTGATAATAAGTGCGGACTGAGATGGAGTCAGTACTGGAACATACCCAAAGGTGTATTAGTTATGAAGTCTCGGTAAGCACATGAAGGGTTGTGAAGAATGAAAAAGAAATTTTAAGATAAATGTGAAAAGAACACTCAGCTCTCCCTAGATACAAACATTAGGCAGAAACCCGGGTCACATACATATGCTGTCACAATCTCCCCTGTTGAATGCTGACATTGAAGACAAGTATCATGTACCCATTGACACACGCTTCACAACCGCTCCCTCACAGCCACTCAAGATCCCTTAAAGGATTGCTTGTTTCATTTCTCCATTCTGTTCAACTACATTTCTCTCATCTCGTCTCACTCCGATTTAAGATGACACATTGAAAAGGTGACAGTTCGCATAGCCTCCGACCTACTAAATCGCAAAAATGCACTATAGAGTCTATATCCCTAACGCTCATCCATAAATCTCGATACGGACACTAATACAAACTATGCTTGACTCATCACACACTGTGACTACCAAGTAAGAGTTTTAAGAGTCCTCCGCATCACATCCTTGTGTACATTGCCATCACATACCTAGTGATCCGAACGTACCCAAAATGAAGATGGAAATCCTTCTAGAGCCACCACTCCAAACAAGACTCTTGGTAGGTGTCTGGTGAATGTGAGATCCACAATGATTAAAACTTGTGACATAAGAAACGGCAACAATGGTTGCGATTCTGATATGAATCAAACTTGTTCTCAGGTAGTAGGAATGACGAATAGTTTTTGACACAACACCTCATCGACAGTTCTCAACAATTTTTTTTCGTGAGCACAATTGACTGTGTAATCTTTCAAACCAAATGTGTTTTCTAATGAAAAATTTGAATTTTTTTGGATATAAACCCGTTAATGTGTCAACAAAAACTCCTTATCAGAGTGACACACGATCATGCACTTCAAATCGAATTTTTCATTACTCAGTGGGATTCCAATTCACCTGGCTCACTCACTCTCGTGCTTGTGTCCTACTTACGATGTAGAAGCCTGATTTATGAGAACGGGCTAGCACAGCAGTCGAAACCTTGATTCCAAGGAGCGTCTTTGGAACATCGAACCTGATCACAGTCAATGATTTCATACGAATAACGGGGAACCGTGGTTCTTGCAGACTATTCGACGAAAGTGAACAAAGACACTTTCGTTTTGTTTAATCACTAACTTATCTCTATGCAGGGAATCCCCGACGATAGAAAGTAGCAATTGATAGCCAAGAAGACATGTCAATTCACAAACCGTCATGCTCACACTTAATATTCCTAATCAAAGACATCCATGATACTGAAAGAACCCTCAACACAGCTTCCCAACTCTTAAGTGAGCTATCATGATCCATAAAATGTGAGCATGTTGGTCCGAAGTCACTACATCACATTGAGGCAATACTTCCACAACGGATGAGATTTGGAGATTTACTGTGAGCTGATGACCTTCAAACGAGCTCAAAGACTCATCAATCCCAGGAACCTACGCATCCAACAGACTACTGTCTGTTGGATTTAAATACCCAAAAAAGATAATATTAGAAATAAAGTACTTTCAAAATAGCAATTAAGCAACATTCCCTAAGGAAATTTCACATCTCAAAAATATATATAATAAAATATATAATAACGTATGATTTAACCGGGTAATATATAACCCGGGTCCGTATCCCCAATGCCTATTGGAACTTGAACCCTCTGTTAAGCTTGGATTCTTACTTTGAATGCGAAGCAAAGATGATTTTGATCAATCAGTATCTACTAAATAAGAAGCAACAATTAAAATTGCAAATAATAAACCGCGGCAATTCACAACAATTACCACCTCACACAAATACACACAATACGGACCAACACATAAAACCCAACGAGTTAAGCAAATAATACTACCATAAAACCCTAAAATTGAAACTAAGTGTCTAAACCTAATACATTAGGATAAAAGAATAATTTTAAGACAACATCACCCAAAAATTTATTAGATTATTTTTAGAAATTTATTGATATCAAATAAAAACTATTTAAGTACTTAATTTAAATCCTAAAAATAAAAAAAATAGAAACCTAATTGAAATATATTTTTCCTAAGTAAAATAAGTAAACCACAGAAAATTTCGAAACAGCTTCACCTATTATTATTTGGCTTTTCAGGATTAAAAGATTGAATTTTCAAAAAACCTTAAACCTAATTGAAAAAAAAACTTTAAATTAATAAACACAATTAAAAATACAATCCTAAATTTTTTTCATACAATAATTATACTACAATAAAGAACATATGACAAAAACTTTATAACAAATCCATCCCTAATATTTATCTTTTTAATTGAAACAATTAAAAATTTAACCGTACACTATTAATTTAAAACTAAAAAACTCACTAAAACTCAACGAAGGACTTAACTAAGGACTAATGGCGTTAGTCCTTGAAGGACTAACAGTGCAACTACACTAACTGACAAAGGATCAACTGAGTAAACAAGCAAATATCAAAAATTACAAAACCTACCCTGAGACCCAACCCGATTACACCCTAAGTCCATTAAGCACTTGAATTTTAAAAAAGCTTAAAATGAAAAACTTACAGCAGCCAACGTTTTCAGAAAAAGCTGTGAGAGAAGAAACTTTAACAGAAATGCATAATGGGGGGGACGAAACCCCGTAATGCAGCACTTAAGAGCTTATCTTTAAGCTGTCCTCAGAAAGTTGGTGTTTGGGCTTTATTTTACTTAAACAGCTATATTAAGCTCAAATTAAGCTCAATTTTAAAAAGGAAAGGTGTTCTAGATAGCTTATAAGTTGCTTGAGCTAAAAATTAAAAAAAATATGAGTCTATAAACATTCGTTTACTCTATTGACACTTCTTATGAAAAATGGCTAAGGTCCTACAATGTATAAGCAAATTGCCCAAAATCAAATTAATCTAAATAAGCTCAAAAAAGCAAACTAGACTATAAATCTGCTTAGAGCACTTAAAACATCAACTTAATTACACTATCTACTTAAGTAATAAAAACATCAAACTACCGTTAACGCAGAATTCCAGAATTTTAGTGTAAACTAATAATTTAACCTACGTTTTTGGTGTTTTTAGGTTTTTTTTTTAGTGACTTTGATAACTGAATAAAGCAACATGTAAATAAGCTAGAAAATGCAAAATAGAAGGACTTCAACTTATAATAAGCTATACCTAGACTTTATCCTACTTGAATTAAAGGACCTAAGACCTACTTTTACTTAGCTAAAATTAAATTTAAAAGTGTTAGTAGGAATAGCTTGGTTCCTGCTGATGCACTTTGCACAAGTGCAAAATAAAAGTGCAGGTTACCTATGGGGTGATCCTGCACTAAGACACACTCCAATTGAGTGCAAAAATAAAATGCAAGCAAGATCTAAGCCTTGGAGGGCTTAGATCAAATTTTCACAAGCTTAAGGTATAAGAAAAATTGCCCTGGTGCTGGGAGATTCTTAATAAGCCATAACTTCTCTCATAGGAAGGTAACGGAGAGCGAGTGTCTAGTAACCAACTAACTTTGAAAATCTTTTTAAAACTTGTTATAAAATGAAAACACAGCTTTTTAGAGAAAATTTACCAAGTAGATTTGACTTTTTCAGGTCAAATAAGCTTAAACCAAACACCCCTTTCAGAACTGAAAGTTTTGAGAAAAGCTTTTAAAAATGAAATCTAATGATGAAAACTTATTAACCCAATGCTTAATAGCTTAAAACTAACTTATTTAACATGAATTAACAACTGTATTAAGCTATAATCTAAGATTAAGCTAATCTTCTACTATTTTTGGTTTTTTTAGACTTATATGACAAATTATATAAAAACTATGATCTAGACTAAGAAAATCAAAAACAGATGAACAATTAGGACTATTAAGCTATAATGGCGAAGAGAACTATACCAAAAGACCGACCCTGTAATTACTTTATCAGAGTTATAAGGATGGTAAGGTTAGGTACTCATTCCCATGATCCCGCCAGAGCCGGAGGGATCTACCCAGGGACAATCCACTAGTTAGTGTAAAAGTCCTAGGTATGATTACAAAAGGAGTATTGTGAGAATAAGGGAATAGTGCGGACTGAGATGGAGCTAGTACTGGAACATACCCAACAAGGTATTAGTTATGAAGTCTCGGTAAGCACTGAAGGGGTTGAAGAATGAAAAAGAAATGTTAAGATAAAGGGTGAAAAGAAAGCAGCCCTCCTTAAACATTAGGCAGAAACCGGGTCACTACATATGCTGTCAGAATCACATGGTTGATTGCTGACATTGAAGACAAGTATCATGGACCCAGTGATACGCTGCACAACCCTCCCTAGCCACTCAAGATCCCTCAAAGGATTCTTGTTTCATTTCTCACGGAGATCAATACATTTCTATCATCTCTCTCACTCCGAGTTAGATGATATTGAAAAGGTGGCAGTCCGCTCCAGCCTCCGACTACTAAAACCAAAAATGCACTATAGAGTCTAGAGCCATGAGATCATCCATAAATCTCGTTAGGACACTAATACAAACTATGCTTGCTCATCACACACTGTGAGTACAAGTAAGATTTTAAGAGTCCTACGCATTATCCTCGTGGTATTGCCAGAACATATGAGTGATACGAAAGTACTTACAATGAAGATGGAAATCCTTCTAGAGCCAACATCAAACAAGCTCTTGGTAGGTGACATGTAAGATCCACTATGGATCAAACTTGTGACAAATGGAAAGCCATAATGGTGCGGTTCTTTATGAATCAAACTTGTTCCAGGCAGTGAATTGACGAATAGTTTTTGAAAAACCTTTCGATGTGCTCAACAATTGTTTTTCGAGCACATTGACTGTGTATATCTTTCAAAACAAATGTGTTTCTGATGAAATTTGATTTTTTGATATAAAACCTTCAATGTGTCACAAAAACTCTTTTCTGAGTGACGTACGATAGACTTTCAAATCAACTTTTTATTAATCAATGGGTTTCTCAATTCACTGGTTCACTCACTCCATGCTTTGTCTACTTTGAGATGCTCCGGTTTGAGAACGTCTAGCACAGCTGCGAAACCCTGTCAAGGAGATTTTTCAAAATCATACCTGATCACAGGCAGTATTTATACTGAATAACGGGGAACCGTGGTTCTTGCAACCTTATTCGACGAAAGTGAACAAAGACACTTTCATTTGTTTATCACTAACTTATACTTGCAGGAATCCCTGACGATAGACAGTAGCAGCTAATGGCCAGAGACAAGTCAATTCACAAACCTCATGCTCACACTTAATATTCCTAATCAAATACATCATGATAACTGAAAGACCTATAACACAACTTCCGCAACTTTGATGTGTGCTTTCATGATCTATAAAAGTGTGAGCATGCTGGTCCGAAGGTCACTACATCACATGGAGGCCATACTTCCACAAGGATGATTTGGAGATTTATTGTAGCTGATGATCTCAAAGAATGCTCAAAGATCACACAAGTCAAAGGAACTACGCTCAAAGACTACTACAGTATGTACGAAGTAATCAATGCATGAAGAATCAAAGACTACGAGCTGACCACAAAAAATAGACAGCTGAGCTTAATTTAGTAATTTCTGGGGTGACCTCCCTTAGGGGGAGATTGTTATATATTAGAAAAAGACTCGGTCAACCCGTGTATTTTACCGTTTATTGTTGCTCGTAGTTAGACAGTTAATGTATAATGTTCGGTAATGGGCCGGGTAGTAAACCCAACATGTTAGCCCTTTACCAAGGCCCTAGGCCGGTTACAATTGTAAGTATAAAAGCCTTTTCCATGCCATGGAAGAGGTGGGTTAGTCATTTCATTTATACAAGTTCATTTTCTCACTCTAGAAAGCTCTCCCTCACTTTCTCTCTCTAGAACTTGGCTAATCCTCTAGTCATTCGATTGTGTTATGATTTCCAATATCCTACAACCTTATACAAGCATGACATCTTCAACTAATCTTATAACATCAAAAGTTACCTTTCAACCTTCACGGGAATAATAAGGATTAAGTTTGTTGGTTTGACGGAGCTTATGGGTTATTTTGGCGTGGTATGTTTGATGAAAACGGGAGATTATTTTGATTCTTAGAGAGAAAAGTTATGATTTTCGTCTTCAATTTTAGGGACTTTCTAAGGATATTCTTCAAGTGATTCTCAACCCTGAGCTTATCTTGGCACTTATATGGTCATGATGCTCACGATGGATCATAATCATCATGAGGGGGAGAAGATAGAAGCATGAAATTTGGGGAGAAAATTAAGAGATACATTCAAGAATGTAATGGGAGAATATATAAGAGGAATTTAGTAAAATTATGAGAAAATCATTTTGGTTGACAATCATGGGAAGATATTAGTGAAGAAATTGAGAATAAGAATATTTGGATAAGTAGCTTGGTCGAGAAGATATAATTTGTCTTCATGATTGATAAGGATTCAAAGAAATAAGAGAAAGCAAAAACAGAATGAGAAAATGTATATATTGTTGGTGAGGATTGAAAGAAAATAGAGAAAGCAAAAACATAATGAGAGAATTTTGTTATAATCCTTTTTTATTGATATGTTTGGAGGTTACGCCATCAAGTTTTTAGAATAAGTTGTAGTGCTTCATCAATCTTAAAGGTCAATCAAGATATTTGGTTCAACATTTGCATGAGATTACTTCAACATTATCATCAACATCTTCAATGACAAATCATTCAAGAAAAAGTCTTCAACAATCAAGATTGCTACTTCAACTTTTAAAGAGATAGATATTTGATTTAGGGGGCACAAAAAAATATATGAAGATTCAAGGATAAAGTCAAGTGTTAAAGTCTTCTACAAAGCAATGTTCAATCAATATCATATTATTTAAAGATCTTTCATCAGCAAAGATAAATATTTCATAAAAGCTTTTAAAGTTTCAATCTGCAAATGAAGATCAAGATTTAAATAGCTTTTAAGAATGCTAATTTTGAGTTCTAAAGTCGAGTTGATACCTTCAAAGATAAAGAGTGAGCTACAAGGTCGTCCTCAGCTTTCATACAAGAATTCTTGGCATTCTCAAGCTTTAAAGATAAAGAAAATGATCGACTACTTCATCTTGACAAAGTGTTTAAGCATAAAGAAGAAATTGGCATTAAAAAACAGAATAAGGATAGTTCCTAAGTAGATCATTTAGGGGGAGAATGTTAGAAATAGAAAATAATCTACTTGTAAGCATTATTATAAAGTGCAGGAACTAGTTTTGTTAAGTTAGAAAAGTCACACTCTAATAGGACTATAAATAAGGAGTTTATTTTTGTGAAGGTTAGTTGTAACAATTTCATCTAATCAAAAGATACTTAAGCATTTTCTCTCTCTAAACACACACACTACTTACAACTTAATTCTCACACACTAGTCCATCAATAATGATCTTAATCTATAACATATTTTCTTACTTTTGGACACACATAAATGCTTAAACAATCCAACAAAAAGACTAAGCGACACTGATTCGGAAAGACCAAGAACACGCCATTTCAGACTACACCTATCAATAGACCAACAGATGACCCAATCACCCTACACGCGGGACTATCAAACACTTTTCTATAGCCACATAATTTATAACTTTCGGACACACACACAGCCTTGAACATTCCAACCAAAACACTAAACGACATAGTTTTAGAAAGACCAAAAACGTGTCATTTCTGACCACACGTACCAACCGATCCTACCCACGCAACGATTAGACACTTTTTTGTAGCTACCTATTTTATAAGCATAAGAAAGTGAACCCAAAAAATGCTAGACCGTAACACGCAATAACCATATCTAAAATAGACATACTAAATCCTATAAAACTACAATATGTAACAACCTTAATCTAAAAATCAACATCCAACATAAACATTAACACATGTAACTACACTTTTTACCAACCGTTACCACATGCAAACCATAATTAGATGCTCCGGTCATATTTCCAACCAAAACCCTTAAAACAATTTGAACTTTGAACGCTGAAATTAAAAAAGACGAACAATTACAACATGCAACAACCTTAAGCAATGAATCAACAATTTTAAACTTAAAAATTAAAAATCCTCAATCTTCCGCACCATCACCAATCAATATAGTTAGTAGATAAAAAAGGTATCACTTACATGTAACCTCAAATGATTTTTGTTTTAATCTTCTTGCTCGAGATCGTGTGTGTGTGGGTTTTTTAGGTGTGTATGTATGTGTTTCAGGATTTTTGTGTCTATGTCATGTGTTTTCTTTTTATCCTATGTATAGAGGACAATAGATAAAATGACGCTGTTTGGTTCAGCTACTACATTATCAAGACCAAAACAACCCCCCCCCCCCAAATGACCGCATTTGGCCTATCCCACTCACACCATCACAGGCCAACACCTAAATGACATCGTTTCTACACTCCCAAATCACTATCATTTGCTTCGCTATTGTATACAAGGGTAATATGATTGTCCAATGTCATGATCTTCATTATATAACGTTTTGATCTTATATGAGACATATATTGTAATCTTCAATTATTTTAAAACGAAATGTTATGTATGAATTAAAGATTAAAGATTGTATATATTTACATAATAGGGAGATGAAAATTGCTTTTTGTTAGAAATGGACTATCAAGTTAACATCACTAAAAAAACTAGTTAAATTGTTCATATTTTAAAGATCAAATGTCTACGGTTAAAATGTGTAAAATTATAAAGTCCACATCTTGTTATATGCGATTATAATGGGTGTGATAAATTTTCCTACACATATAAGTGTGAAAATGTTATATAAATGTCTATAATTAAAAGTGTGAAAAGATTCTTTGAATTTTCACACCTAGAAGTGTGGCATAATTGCCAAAGATATACACATTGTAAAATATCACACCTAAAAATGTGGACAAAGTGTCAAAATGTCTACACTCTTAAGTGTTGCCTTTTAATAAAAAAATTAATTACTTGTAAGTGTAGATTTGTTGTAATTGTACACATTTATATGTTTGGATTATTTTTTAAAGTATTTGTGACGCGTATAAATGTGACAAAATTATGATTCATATAAAAAAAACCATGGTTAACTATGCCATGAAGAAAAACCCAAAGAGAATTCAACTGTTTGTTGTAGTGCATCCGTCTTACCGACTCATCAGTCTTAAGAAAGTACAACTAATTATGTCATATACCCTATGTCTTGAAATCGTTAGCGAACAAAAGACATAACCGTTCCACAGTTTAAAAATTAAAAATGTATACGTTTATACTTATACTAAATACACTAATTGTTGTCTTATTTTTTTTATCAAAAAAATATTATTTTAATACTAGCCTAATTAGCCCATTTATCCCATTAGTCCATTTAGCGCATTAGCCCAACCCAGCCCAAACATATAGCCCAAAACAAGCCCAAAAAAACCCGGCCTATAAAATAGCCTGGCCTGTTTAAATTTACAAAAATAGCCCCTCGAACTATGTATCAAATTATGGAAACTACCCTCACTTTTACGCTATTTACAAATTTGGCCTGATAAACTTGACCTGTCGCAGCGAAGCGCGGGTCTTCAATACTTGTTCTAATCTAAATTAGGCATAATTTAAAGTTTAACCATTCCACCCCATAACTAGTGTAATCATTGAATTTTAGATAGTTTATTCTAAGAGTAAACTGGAAAAGGTTTTATTTATCGGGTGCTCATAAGATATTTCTATTTTATAATTGATGTCTCTAATAAGTGCTTAAAGATATTGACTTATAGTTCATTAAATTAAAAGTTACATGTAACTCAGGCAATCAAATATTTGATGACTGCTGCGTGTTGCGGCGATGCGTTTTATAATACATGTATATGATATGAATACCGCACTCTAATTTGTTCGCAGAGAGCAAAATATGAAATAGAAACTCATATAAAATTGAGATTAATGATTGTGTATGAGACTTGTCATAAAGATTAAAAACACCAAGACTTATCCACGAATCCTACAACAACGTACTAAGCCAAAAAATAATATCAAGAATCCTCAATGCTTTGTAGAAGTTTTAGATTCCTACAAATCAAGGCTTTATATTTAGTCCATTTAAAACAACAATTTTCACTCGGACCAATCCATTAGAACTATTCCTTTGAAATAGCAGATCATTTTTAATCAACCCAACAAAACCACAAACTGAAAAAAATTTGATTCACTTGCAAAAAAAATCACAACTTCAAAAAAACATGTATAACTAATTACCTACAATACATATGTCATGCTTGTTTATTCATTATCTGAATCTTGCATCATCTGGAATTAAAGGATCAACGGTATCAAAAGATGACAATTCTAAGTTTAACGAATCCATCAAAACTGTTGCTGGCCAATGCCAAACCTTCTTCAGGCAAACATACAAAGAATTATAAGGTAAACACTAAAATTAGTTGATACTGAAGACAAAACAGTATTAAAAGAAGGATACTGCTGCCTGGCACAGGTACTGAATGTGTTGCTTCCACATAAAGTACAATAGAAGAAAACCAAGCGGTTGCCACAAACCGCGATATGATAGTTTCTAAAGGCAGTTGTGTGACCAAATTAAGTTAGCAACCTCTTCCGTAAAATTACATGATTGGAAATGTGTTCTTCAAAATTTTCCTGGTTTTTTTAACTCTTCCTCTTGTTGACTCACATTGCCATGTGTAAGGATATTGCTATCCTATTTCACACACAAACATAGATCGAATAGATTAATGAGAAGAAAGAAAGATAAGGGTTTAGAGAGAGAAATACTAGGAGAGAAATGGAAGGATCGTGTAAAGCAACAAATGAACCAACACCCTCCCAAACATGCTTGGGAGGGGTATTTATACTCTAAGATGGGTCGGACCACGTTGTGGGCTTTCTATGGGCCGAACTAAACAACAAATGGGCTTTAAGCCCAAAACCTAGGCCCAGTTAGCTTAAAGAATTCCTGTTAACTATATTAAACTTATACATGGTTTGGGAATATATTATGACCATCACTTTTCTAAAAACTATGACTAATAATCTCCCTTTAAGGGGTGGTCATTACACATATGGCTTCATTTCTAGTAATGTCATTAATCTTGGAACCTTGTATTCTTGGGAATTTCTTTGAGGATCCGTATGCATGCTTGTGATCGTGGGTCTTGATCTTTATCTTGATATCTTTATTCTTTATCTTGATATCATGATCTTTAGCCTTGAGATAATCTTGGATACTTCTTGGCATGAATGACTTCTTAACCAACTACTCATACTTAGACATCACTTAAAATCTAACAATCTCCATCAACATAGATCGACAACTTGATCCGCTTGCAATCATATACTTGATGTTTTTTGAGGAAGATCTCATTTATCAGAGCATGCGAAAGTGTATCTTTAAAGTTTGTAGCTTTCTTCAAGTCTTTGATTGATGCCTTAAATATATCCTTGAGCTTAGAGTATGAGCATGTGGCCTTGACGACACTAGAACTGAGATGAACACCAACGTGATTACCTGCATGTAAGGGTTAGAAAGAATAGTAGATATGGACGAATCATGTCTTTGTTACTCGTCAAAGTTCAGTAGCATTAACCTTCGATTCTGTGAGGATCATTCAACGGTATAAATAATATACCTGTGATCAGAGAGATTTAATTTTAGAAGAATCTCCTTTTCGGCTTTACGAGCCTGTTCTTATTTCTGGAACGTCCCAAAGCTACACCATAATAAGAGTAAATCAGTTAGTAACTATCTTACTAATTGAATCATCAATTCGTTCACTTGACCAAAATTGATATCTAATTGTCACAAGCTTGATTTATATATAATATTACAAGTCACCTACCTCAGTGTTGTTTGATGCTGACACTAGCAGGATTTCTATTTGTCATTGTGAGTACTTAAAGAGTATCACTCTGAATGTTCTGGTAAAATCACAAGGATAACGCGTAGGACTCTTGTACAACTTATGTTCTTAATGATGAACAACAATTGTACATGGAATTTGTGTCTTAATGAGATTTTGATTGATCTTGTTGGCTCTAGACTCTATAAGTACACATTTAATATTTGGTGATCGGAGGCTAGAGTGGACTGCCACCTTTTCAATATCTACGATCTCAGAATGGGAAAGTCGATAGAAGCGTGTTGATCTCCGTGAAAAATGAACAAACTTATTTTGAGAGAAGCCTGAGTAGATGGGAGGGTTGTGCCTTGCATCACTGGGTCCATGATGACTTGTCTTTAATATCATAATTGTCATTGTGATTACCGATAGATTACGCATTGACCTTGTTTCTGCCTAAGGTTGTATGAATGGCTTCTTTCTTTACACCTTTTACACATATAATTCTTTTTCATTCTTCAAACCCTTCAATGTAAAACCAACACGTCCTTATTATCACCATGTTAGGTTTGTTCCGATGATAACCCATGCCTTGGATAACATTTTCCCATTCTCACTTTTCTTCTTTTTTTCAATCATACCTAAGTACTTCTACTCTATCTATTGGAGTGTCCTTGGGTAGATCCCTCTAGTTCTGGATGGATCATGGAACAAAATACCTAATCTTAACCACCTTATATCTCCTTGAGAATCATCACTTGGTTGGTCTTTCATTCTCACTTTTCCTTCTTTTTTTTATTCAATCATAACCTAAGTACTTCACTCCGATCTATTGAGTGTCCTTGGGTAGATCACCCTCTCAGTATCGGATGTGATCATGGCGACAAATACCTAATCTCTTAACCACTTATAGCGACTTGAGAATCAGCACTTGTTGGTTCTTTGGGTCATTCGCCACGAATCCTTATAGCACTAACTGAAAAAAATCAAGATGTTTCAGAAATCGTTTGAGTAGCCATCTTGAAAGTTTGGGTATTGCCATCGAATCCTTAAAGCCTTTGAAAAAAGAATCAAGATGTTTGAGAAATCGTTTGAGTACATCTTGAAAGTTTTTATTTTCACCAAAAATCTCCCTCTACACATATGCATCATATTATGAATGAGTTTTGCACATGTGAGGTCGAGAACAAACTTATATTCACAACATTTTATCTGAATTAAACCTTATTGATCACATTTTAATCACTATTCTCCCCCTCAAAAATTGCATATGTGTTTGTGATTTTTTATTTAACCAGTGAATTAATATACAAGTTAATGGACGTCGATCTACTTGTATAATGAACGAGTGATGACATCAAATAACGTCTATTTAATAACATAATTTATCCCATTTAAATTGCTCGTTTTACATTATTCATGCATGAATTAGTACTTAATCGCATATATTTGTTATTTGCAGTTAATATCGAGCAATTGGTGAAGTTTAACTAAAAGACGCGCATTTTAGAGCTTAAACAAAGAAATTAAGAATCTATTGTTCTAACTACATATACGTTGTATGCAACAAGGAAGGTACGGCGTATCTGCGCCTGAACTTCACAAGAAACCACGAAGACTTGAAGATCAATACGATGTATCCATGTAGATTCATACGCCGTATTCACTGGTGGTTTATGAAAGATTTTAGAAGATATTTATCGTGGTCCCCACTCTAAGAAAATCCTAATACGCCATATTTACAACAACCAATATGGTGTATCGACCTAATTCCACACTATATAAATACCGAACCATAAAAAGAGTTCAGTATGCAAGTGAAGCCCTCAACCACCAAGTCGACTAGCAGACGTATAGAGGAGCATAGAAGGTCAGTAAAGAGCCTCAAGATCATAGGAAAACCCTGCTAATATTCGTACAACCCAATACACGTTCAATTAACATTTCTTTACTTTAAATGATCATATATGAAATCGTGTGTAATTTTACAATGACTATCGGTTGATACCTTTAGGTATCAGCCATGTTTATGAATATTTAATGTTTGGTTTGTTTATCTAGATTGTTTATTACTTGCTGCATGTTAATTATGTTTATCACATGATACTTGTTTATGTTTGATTATGCGTTTAATATATCATTCAACTGGATCTAGTTCTATGGACCAAGTAGGGTAGAGTCCGGGATAGAACTGCATATAGGTTATATGTTACTCTGGAATCATAGGATCATAAATTTAACTCACTAATGTCTCCCCCGGTTATAAAGGGTGGTATAGCTAAGCGATGACATAGGATTTACAAATGCATCCTACGACCTTGTTGGAGCACTACTGACCGCAGACTACCAGCATATATAATTTGATTGAACATAAGTAGGTAAAGTCTCGATGAGCTAGGGTTTAATATTCACCGATATTGGATTCCTAAGATAGATAATATAATTAACTAATGTATGCTTATGAGACATTCATTCATTGTGACAGGATTAATTGAATATCGTTTAGGAAGAATTCTCGCCTAAACCTTGCGAATGATATAACACCAACATAGTAATACATTCGTTGCACCTTAGACAAAAACCTGCATTTTATCTGATTAATCATGGCTGATATGTTTTCCTTACATCAGTGCTTGATTGTTTCTCTATCGTTTCTCTATCTTCTTGCGTGTGTTTATTGCTTTAATTGTCATCAAAACCTTAGGTTAGATAACCCAAACTCGTGCCTGTCTCTCAAGCTGAAAACCCCCCTTTTTACCATTAGTATAGGTTTAAATTAGGACTAACTTAGAATAACTTAGGACTAACTTAGATATTAAAATACTGATAATTAAGTATTAGCGTTCTCGCTCTTAGTGATCGGCACCCTACTTACCAACGAAGCAACAATTGATCGGGTACACTGCTCGTTAATGTTGTTTTTAGGTAAAGTCAGCAAAATATAAATAGTAAAACTTGATACATAAAATACCTACACACAACGACACATCAAGTTTTTGGTGCCACTGCCTAGGAGTAAAATTGCTTAATTCTTATTTATTAGTATTTTTAGTTTAGTTTAACTTAGATTAGTTTGCATTGTATATTATTGCATATTGTGTGTGTGTGTGTTTAATTTTATGTTACTGTTCTAGTCGACCGACCAATACGGCGTATTCTAACTATTGGATACGACGTATTAACCCTTCGACACAGATACAACGTATTATGTTTAACAAATCAATATGGCGTATTCAGTCAATTGAATACGGTGTATCGATCATCTGATACAGCAGCTGAGTTAAGCTTTTCATATTCGGATTTCGTGTTTAAATTTTTCTATTTACCTTCTTCCAAACTGGTTCGACTAATAATTTTCTGGTTCTTTTCAGTAGCATAGATGAAGGTGATTAAGGAAGAATCTGAAGGTCTAGGATTACCAAGGGATCAATGATGATTTTTTCACTTATGATGCACCAATTGGAACTGATTTTGATGAATTTAATTGATTAAGCAGAATGGATGACGATTTGTTTACTTATGAAGTTGAGATTCCTGAGCTTTCTTGTATTCCATGTGCCGTGCAACAGGTGGAGGATTTGGATGATGGTGATCTTGTTATTTATGAGCAACAAGTGTGCTTTGATGAAAACAAAAGTGTGTATGCTGAAGCAGTAATTTTCATCAAAGACAGGTTAGTGAGATTAATTGATGTGACTTTAGATCAGTGGCTTGAATTAAAATATGGAGAACAATCAACAGTTGCTAACAAGGAAAAGGAGAATGTGATTACTACATAGTTGGTTTAAAGTTACAAGAAGCAATTTGAAGAATACATGAAAATCAAGAGACAATATGAGGTGTACAGGCTCTACATCAATGTACTTAGAGATCTATATAACACTGAATTTTCTGAATGGCTTGCTTTGAAGTTTTGCAACCACAGGACCATGGATTGGTACACAAAGAAAGCGTTATGGATTTATTGGAAAAGAGGTGACGACGAAGTAGTACTTATTGACGAAGAGATTTCTGATCTTGAGGATGAAAAGTTGATTAATGAGAACGAAATTGCTAAAATCTTTAAGATCAAAACCGACATATTCAACTTTGAAACACCTCTATGCAAGGCGTTCAATGAATTCAACTATCTTTTAAAGGTTGATATGGATTTATTTACTCATGATATTCCAGGGTTCAAGACTTATGAAGAATTCAAAAACAAATGGATCCACGAATAGAATAGAGGCATACCATGGATTCCTGAAGAACCATTGTTAGAAAATGGAGTACCTTATGAAGTAATTGGCAATATATGCGAGCCGTTTCATTTCAAGGATGGAAAAACCTTATGGTCCACTTGTAATTAGAATGATGAAGGATTTTATAATGGAGGAGAATTACTAGGAATGATTCGAGTTGGTTACATGACCTACTTTCAAGATTATGAATGGTATGATAATCTGATAGATGGGAAATTAAAGGAAGAGGCTTTAAAGCAAAAAACACCATTTATGATGGGTTATGGGGGGATGCAACTCGAGGAGTGTTAAACTTTTATGCATGGTTGAAAGAATACTTTGGGAACTTTAACGAGCTTGATTATGAGTTAATGATAAAGCTTGAAGAATATTGGTGGGAAATGAATGATAACGAATGTTCTCCATTTACAAACTAGGGAAATCGCATGCATAAGATGGAGTGAAGAGTAGAAGACAAGTCTAACTTAAAGACTTTACTGAAAAGAAAAGTGCTTCCCGGGAGACAACCCGGAATGTTTTTAATTTTTATCGAGTCTGTCTTCCCAGTTATCTGATACGGCGTATCCAACTCCAATGGATACGGCGTATTGATGCTCTGGACATTATCCAGTCTTTTATTTTCTGCACTTTTTGAACTTTATTGTCAGTTTAGTCTATACGGCGTATTCGTTAAACGAATACAGCGTATTAGGCGACTGACCCGTATTTAGATACTTTTTACAGGTCTCAATACGACGTATCCAGGTTTAAGGATAAGGCTTATCGACTTCCTATACTGTTTTAGGATTTTATTTTTTGTTTTCTAACCGAACAAAAGACTAGAGATAGAATTGCAATTGTTTTCTTATTGATAATACAGGACTTACTGAAATGACGAATTTGGTGGAGTGCTTACTTTCTGGAACTCATGTGTGTTGTATTCATGTTGGTATTTAGATGCATTTACAACACACATTCTTGCTTATAAACACAACATGGAGGATAATTCCGAGCAATTCCCAAGGGATTTTCTCGTTCTAATTCTTTTAAATTTCTCGTTTTTAATGTTATATTTATAAAACGAGGTCGTTGTATATCTCAAGTGGGGGGAGAAGAATTAGAATGCTTACTTGTCCATATTTTCACATTAATATGCTTAAATTATGCCTAGATATAAAAAAACTCAAGCATAATTTTATGAAATTATTAGTTGCATGACATCGCACACATAACCCTTGTTTAGATATTGTGAGAATTTAGCCTTATCCGTTTTCCAATGTTTATCCAAATTCCATAAAAATATGAGTTTGTCGGTGATGTTGTAGACTTTAGAACTTGGCTTGATATATCTATTCGAGACCACAATAATAAGCACTAATTTTAATAGATGGGGTGACATTTTTAAACTTGGTAAATTTCTAGGAATACACCAAAAAGCCTATACATGTTGTAATATTAACTAACTACACTGGTTAGTTAACCCCCGTATAATCCCTTTGTTTACTCTTATTTTTAGATTAAGATACCCTTAGAAAAACCTGCCAAGCCATTCCATTCTTTTCTTACACCAAATTTTGTTTCGTTACACCTTTACACCTTAACCTACCCTATTAGATAAAGTCCTTAACCGGTTTCTAGTTGCTTTTGTGTAAAGTATTGTACTTCCTGTGTACATGTGTGGATTTTCTATCTCTGGTATGGTCGGAAAATTGCACAATGCAACTAGGCACGTGTGTTGATTTTCTATCCATAGTTAGTTCAGGAAATTGTACAATGCAATGGGAAAATATGAAAGTAGTGGTTTTTAAATTTTAATTTGTTTACTACTTTCACCAGTATGTGCGGATATTAACTATCTAGATTTATCATATTCGTGAAGTGGTGAAATTTTACACCGTAGTTCATTTTTCAGTATTGGTTTATAAAAAAATAAAAAATAAATAAAAAAAATACAAAAATACAAAAAAAGATGGAGCGAGAGAAAAAAAAGTGAGATTTGTGAGATAATCGGTTCGTCTAAGCTTAACCGATATTATTATTTGAATGATCGATTATTTGTTGGTACGTGTTATTAACCAACGATGTAAAGTTATGTTTTACATTATTTCTAGCTGGTCGCAATTATAAACCAACTATGTATTTTCTTGTATAAAGTGGTAGATATCACCACTAACATTGTATAGTATGTATATTATGGATGATTAGAAGTTGACCGTTATGGGAACGCCAACTAAGGGTTTCTTTCATTTATCTTTGATCAAGATGTTTTTTGAATCTGGTTCGTGTCTACTAAACATGAAGTAGTCCATGATTTGTGTCTTTTTCATGGGATGGTCGGGAAAGTAACTAGCAACATTGTTCCTTATTTGTTTGGACTTAATCTATTTGTTTTGTTCTTTTTATTTAACAACAATTATTTTCCCTTTCCTAATCTGTAACCTTTGGTCTTAATCGAATGAGGATGCGGGCAATTGCATGTATCTATTCCATCGTTATGGATGTGTATGTGTGATTTTGTCCGCCTTGTTGGTCTATTACTTTTGGTGAAAGACTAGACGATCCATACCCTATATTATTCTTCATCCTAGCCTTTGGTTTTATTCGAATGGGGATCTGAGCAATCATGTATGTCTATTCCATCGTTATGGATGTGTATATGTGATTTTGTCGGCTTTTATGACTATTGGTAAAGATTACTAATCCTATTCTTTAGCTTATTCGAGTTAAGGATCGAGCAATAATATGTGTCTATTCCATCGTTATAGATGTGTATGTATGATTTTGTCACCTTTTCTAGGATATTGGTATCGATAGAGATAGGAAAGAATAATCGTTGAGTTTAAAGATCTAGGCTTAGTCTAGGATTAACAACATTAATGAACATAAAGTATGTATAGCGGAATTAACATAAGAACAATGATATTGTAACAAGGTTTTACCAAACATTCACCACAGCCCCAATAATATTTGATCAAGATAATACGGTTACATCAATGAACTGTAACAGGGATCAAGGAAAACCTTGATTACCTTGAGGCTACGCCAACTTTATAGACGTCTACATCTCTAACACTTTATGTACACATACTTTTCTGGATATATAAAACCTATAACATGTATCTCTTTATATACTAGAGATATCTAGGTTTACAAGGAAACATAATAAATACAATAAGGAAACTAAATCTTTTAATCTTTATCTTTATTCTTCTTGAGCATATCTTTTAGTATCTTCTGATATCTTCCATTTTTTGTAGAATATACTCCACCAGCTTGAAGAATCTCTTATTGTTGATTTAGGTCCTTTTCCTTTAAGTCCTTCTTGTTTCATTCTTGTTTTGTCTTATCAACTCAAATATAATTCCCAACAATCTCCCCCTAGTTGATAATGACAAAACCAAATAAGCACGAACTTCCCCTGAAGTTAATATACGAATGAAATATATATATATGAAAGAATAAGGATCCATGCAATTCCACCAAGGATCTGTAAGTTGCACATCTTCTTTATAAATCTTCTTCCCCTTTTTGTCATAATCAAATAGTGAACTTGTTAGCCTTAATTTATTGAGTCAAACAAGGAAGTTCGGTCACTCTACGATGGAGCTTCGGTCTTTCATTAGTTAATGTTGTAATAGTATAATATCGGGAATCGGGCTTGATAGTTAATCTAATATTGTATATGTTTCGGGTTTAATCCCAAGCAAAACCCGAGCCCGGGTACTACGATTGCCTCCGCATAACCCTCGGTGGGTGCACGGAGTAATTCCGCCATAGTACGTTGATCGGCCATCGTAACTACGGGAGTCTCTTTAAGAGAAAACGGTTTGACTCTTTGCTTGGAACGTTACGACGTTTCAGAGTAGTGGAAGATTCGACAATTAAATGCGATGAAGAGCGAGTGCGCATGCACTAAAAATAAAATAAGAAAAAGAAAAATATTTTTGTAACCGATAACCGCAATCTCTTGACAATTTATTCTCATCTTCTATGAGACACATAACCAAAGTGATAGCAAATGTGACTTCAATCTCAAATAAGAGATACCAAATAAACTCCGTAACCAATTTTTGCAATAAATCCAAAAATATTAGCCTTTAAAAATTTAAACCAAAATCAATCTGTTAGCTTCCCCTTAAATGAAGCATCTTGATCAATTCGAGATCCAAAACTATGTGTTGTCCGATATCGAATGTAACCAGCAGTATTAACTGCTTATCAAATAATACTGGCAGTACAAACCTTATTTCTCGGACGAAGCAAGCAGTACCTTTCAATTTGCAAGCAGTAGTGATAACATCCAAGGGACCCAAACAGTAGAATAAGGCCCGAACAGTATTAGTTGCTTATGCACACATTAAAAGCAACACCAATACATTGACAATCACCAATATAAACAGACACCCTAGTTTTGATTTCGAACAGTAAGCAGCAGTATTAATTCATATAAGAACAGTAGTAGTCTTCACGTGCCCATACATTCACTATATTGCTCGAACAGTATTAAGATTCCATGTGCACAATAAAAAATATTCTACTTTATCCATACCCATGTGTATGCGAAAAGAAAATATTCAGATGACCCAATTCCATGTGCACGCCTCCTTTATTTTATATAAACTAATGGTACTTTTTCTTTTTGTTTTTTATATTGTGTCGGCCACAAATAATGGAGTAGATGCTTTTCGCATGCTTGTCTTACCATATAGTTGTTTTTCGAATATTATAACATCACAGTTGGCAGCTTTAATTTGGGCATATGTGTGAATCATAACCCAAACAAGCAGTACTAACGTCACAAATCTATAACAGCACATCTGTGTTGAGCAATATTAAAAGTGATGGCAGCACTAACCTTCTTTTGTGCCTTCAACCATACTGTCGTACAACATCATCTTCTTCATAAATTAGGGTTTCTTGTTTCTCCTCTTCACTCGTTCACATCTGTGTCAGACATGATATCATGTCATGTGTCCACTTCAAATCATCTTCAATAGAACCCACGTTTATAAGAATGAAGGTTGTTCGTTTTCTCTTCTCAGATCCCATTCGTCTTTACAAGTTGTTACTCATGTTCTGCTCTTCTCGGATCCCATCTACATCATAGAAACGAACAACAGTACTAACCACTCATCCGTTGCTGCTGTAATTGTTGTTTAATGCCTTGTGTCGTCACCTGCTGTATACACACAAAAACACCAAAACCCTTCACATGAACGATCACCATATATATAAACAATTTAGGTTTTTGTTCCAACAGCAACATTAAAACATGATTACCCGAACCCTAACAAACTAGGGTTTTGATCTTTTCTACTATCTCCAGTAAAGCATGAAGATTCGACATCAGTAAACGTGCTACTAGGGTTCATCATCACCCATGTGGGTAACTTACCAGAACTAGTAACACCACAGACTTCACCCTCAATATTCAACAAACCCTAAGGTTGTTAAACATACATCGTAAACCTTAGAAACCCACCACAAAACCCAAAAACATTCACCAATTCGTATTGCATACCATAAACAGGTAGAGAGGACGAAAAGATGTTGTTATTTCAGCTTAACTTCGAAACCCTAAAGAATACTTTTACCACAAAAATGATTTCTTGAAGATTAGGGTTTATGGGTTTCTTCAAAAACCTTATAGATCCTAGATCAAGAGCCAAGAGGCTCTGATACCACATGTTGAGTTTAAAGATCTAGGCTTAGTCTAGGATTAACAACATCAATGAACATAAAATATGTATAGTGGAATTAACATAAGAACAATGATATTGTAACAAGGTTTTACCAAACATTCACCACAGCCCCAATATTATTTGATCAAGATAATACGGTTACATCAATGAACTATAACAGGGATCAAGGAAAACCTTGATTACCTTGTGGTACACCAACTCTATAGACGTCTACATCTCTAACACTTTGTGTACACACACTTTTCTGGATATATAAAACCTATGACCTGTATCTCTTTATATACTAGAGATATCTAGGTTTACAAGGAAACATAATAAATACAATAAGGAAACTAAATCTTTTAATCTTTATCTTTATTCTTCTTGAGCATATCTTTTAGTGTCTTCTGATATCTTCCATCTTTTGTAGAATATACTCCACCAGCTTGAAGAATATCTTATTGTCGATTTAGGTCCTTTTCCTTTAAGTCCTTCTTGTTTCATTCTTGTTTTGTCTTATCAACTCAAATATAATTCCCAACAATAATCAACCCTTAAACCTTAACCTAATTTACCTTTTTAAACTTGTTACTCCTTAGCTTTAGTGGTGGAGATGTGTATCCTTGCCAAGCCTATGATAGAATACACTGAGCAATTGAGCGAATTAGTAACATGTTACCACATAGATTAGTTGAGTGATTTAATCTTCCTACTTCGTGAGGTGTTTGGTTGTGTGCTAGTAATTGAACGAAAATTGCTTAAAGGAAAAAATGCTAAACTCAAGTTGGGATACATTTTCATAAAGTTTTATAAAGTCTACTTGAGGACAAGTAGGATTCAAGTGGGGGGATATTTGATGACATCAAATAACGTCTATTTCATAGCATCATTTATCCCATTTAAATTGCTCATTTTACATTATATTTCATAGCATCATTTCTAAAGTCTACTTGAGGACAAGTAGGATTCAAGTGGGGGGATATTTGGTAGTTAATCGCTTATATTTGTTATTTGTATTTAATATCGAGAAATTGGTGAAGTTTAACAAAAAGGCACGCATTTTGAAGCTTAAACGAAGAAATCAAGAATCTACTATTCTCACTACCTGTATGCCATATCTATTAAGGAAGATACGACGTATTTGCGCCTGAACTTCACAAGAAACCACGAAGACTTAAAGATCAATACGTCGTATCCATGAAGATTCATACGCCGTATTCACTAGCGGTTTATGAAATATTCTGGAAGATACTTATCGTGGTCCCCACTCCAAGAAAACCCCAATATGCCGTATTGACAACATCCAATACGACGTATCGACCTAATTCCAGACTTTATAAATACCAAACTATAAAACGAGATTTAGTATGCAAGTGAAGCCCTAAACCACCAAGTTTACTAGCAGACATATAGAGGAGCATAGAAGGTCTGTAAAGAGCCTCAAGACCATTGGAAAACTCTTGTAATCTTCGCACAACCCAATACGCGTTCGGTTAACGTTTCTTTACTTTAATCATTCATATATGAAACCGTGTGTAATTTCACAATAACTATCGGCTAATACCTTTAGGTATTAGCCATGTTTATGAAGATTTAATGTTTGGTTTGTCTTTCTAGAATGTTTACTACTTGTTGCATGCTAATTATGTTTATCACATGATACTTGTTTATGTTTAATTACGCGTTTAATCTATCATTTAACTGGATCTAGTTCTATGGACCAAGTAGGGTAGAGTCTGGGATATAACTGCATATAGGTTATATGTGACTCTGGAATCATAGGATCGCAAATTTAATTCACTAGTATCTCCCCCGGTTATAAAGGGTGGTATAGCTAAGCGTTGACTTAGTGTTGGGATATGCTCATGTCATATGGATATTTATACGGCTGGGAATATGTAAGCCTATGGGGGTTACACACGTATACACTTAGATATCACTCTATTGATAAATCTATATATATATATATATATATATATATATATATATATCTTACATTATATAAGTGGATATAAAAATGATGACTCACCCACATTAATGCCACATAATCACTAAACAAAGCCACCTCACCCACATTTTAATCCAGCATCTATGAACTCCATGTAGGCAATTGTAATCTACGTCACCGCTGTGAATTCTACCTAAGTAGTAAATCCAGCATTAATGTTAAAAATCATATGGCACCAAAGGATTCGAACTCTGGTCTAGGAGTCCACAACATATGCATCTACCACTAGACTAGAATGGTAATTGTGGCAAGGTTTTGAAAAAAAAAATCAATAACCACGAAATAAAAATATCTACTTTCACAATATTATTTGAATTTTGAAAACAAACAAAGATTTCCAAAATTTCAACCCAGTCAAACCTATAATCACGCCTCCCATCACTCAATGCTAAATCAAACCCATAAATATAAACGCACAATTAATCAATTCCATCTTTATCAAATAATTGTTATTCGAAAATTCATGATATGTGTTTTAAACGGCACATATAAGAACCCTGATTTCACCATATTGAGATCGACTCATGAATTAAAACCAGGTTTGTGAATTCGTCAGTTTATAACAACAAATTTATTGAATTGTTTGATTAGGGGTTTACAAGATATTGGGTATTTTATTTTTATTATATTTCTTTGAATGTTTTTATGATTATTGATGAATGTATAAAATTTGTATGCTAAAGAGGAGTTTGAATGATTGTAACTCCTAATACGATGCCTAAGTTTTAACTTTCTTTTTTTTCGTTATGATTTTTTTCTTTAATGTCGTTATGAATGAATTGTGATAAAGTAGGTTGAATATAAGCAGAAACTACGCTGCAAAAGATATTAGATTTTTAAGTTGATGCTAGGCCGTTAATGCTTAGATGTTTTGTGCGGCTTGCTGATGCTAGGGCGTTAAATAGATTTGATTTTGATTGTTGTAAATAGGTGTTTGTATGATTGTTAGTTTTTTTAGTTGTTAGGATTGAAAATGCATGTTGTTTTAGCTTATAAGCTTATTTCTTGGATTATTTTTCATAAGCACAAATTATTTGGCATAATAAGTATATGTCTTATGTCTAAAAGATATCACTTAAATGTTGTTTTTGGTGCATCAACAGGTTTACTTAGGATGATCCAGGAGATGGTCCACTTGGGATGATATTAGAGGTGGTCCACTTGGGATGATATTGGAGGTGGTCCACTTGGGATGATTTGGGTTCCTCGCTCAATAAACTTGGTACGCATTATTGGCCCTCCAAAATAGGATTAGAAGAAAATAGTTAAATGAAAACAGTAATGTAATTCTAGCATCTGCAAGCTATATGTATTGGTAGTTACCTACCAAATAACGCTACAAAGTAACCCTTTTATCACATTAAGTTGTTCTAAAGCCCAAATGACTTCTTAATTTTCCTGACTTTTGCTTTGATGTGATAAACTTCAGGCACGTATTTAAACAGATGATCATAGGATCTAGAATTATAAATATAAATTGTATAACATCCTGATATCCCATATTATTAAGATGTTATTTTCGGATCCATTGGTGATCATACAGACACCTTTTTATCTTTAGTAGCAAAAATGGAATACAATATGGAATTGACCTTGATACGCCTAATAAAACAAAACTGCTATTCGTGATTTGGAAAATCTGATAAAACACATTTCCATTTGTTTTTTGATGTTGTATGTCTGTATTAAAGTAGTAATTTTGATTTATGCCCATTAGTGAAAGTAGCGAATTGAGTACACCGTATTTCGATCTGATATTGTCACTATCTTAGCCGCAATATAGAAAGAAGAGACAAAATGAGTCTGCTATAAAAACTCCTACCACTGACAAGAAGGCAAAGATGAGCACCCCTCAAAAGACCGGTTAGTTTACTTGCTTCCTTTTAGAAACACTAAGCTCTTTTGTCAACTGTCATAAGGTTTTTGCTTAAATTAAGTCCTTTTCAGCTGGTATGGTTTATTGATAAAATGCCATGCGCTTGTGTTGTATAGGGTTGATGGTTTATCGAGTAAACTCATTTTTTAACGTTAGTGAATAAAATTATCAGCACTTGCAGTTATTGATGTGTATGGTCTTGAGAATGTGATTTGTATCTGCTTACATGTTTTATATAAAATCATATGGCAGATGGATAGAAAGCTGCAGTGCATGTAGCTACACCACACCCTTCAAAGAAGCCTGATGCTAAGTCTGCAAAAAGCAAGTCAAATCAGAAAAGCCCTGCATCTGCAATTGATGGTGCACACTCATGCAAGTCCTGCAACAGGTGATATGATTCTTTCATTAATTGAATCATGTTGAAATCCTACCTTAGACCATTGAATTTGATTTTAACATATTATAGGTTGGTTTATGCAGGAACTTCAAGACAGAGTGTAGTCTTCAGGCTCATAACCAGGATAAACGTTAAGGCAACAGACAATTACTTAATGTTAAGTTTCAACGTCCAAGAGTTCAAGCTGCTATTTCATTGAGTGGCAATGGTACCTTTGCTATTAAACATCAATGAGTGGCAATGGTACGAACATCTTGTCACTTTTAAAGTTTAAGTTTGATATTTTCTGGTCACCATTTCTGATTAACATAACCAGTTTGAGCCTTTACGAAAATAATTACTCGTCATGACTTTCAAAATTTTGATATTATACATTATATACAAAAGTGATCATTTTATAACATAACCAACTTGAGCCTTTGAGAAAAAGAA
>BQNB010021110.1:17049-64650 GCA_026074375.1 Tanacetum coccineum | reverse complement strand
TTTAGAATATCTAACCCTTTTCCCTTTGCTGTTTTAGAAAGCCCCTTGGCCAATCTTTAAGCTAGTATAAGCCCCATTCCCATAAGGATCCTCTAAGGGCTTAAAAATTAAGCCCAAAAAGTGCCCCCTTAGGCTGTTGATTGACAGTTTTTTCCTTTTAGCTTATTTCCTCTTTTTGAACTTATGGCTTAATGCATTTGCTTATTTTGTGTTTAAATTTGCTTATTAGTTCAGTTGTAATCTCTTTTAGCTTATTAACTTTAGGTTAGAGCTTATTTGCTTTTTAGTTTAAATTTTTTTAAGTGTTTAAGCCTTTTAGAGATTTTGTCCTTTTTGCTTATTGTTGTTTCATTTCTTTGGCTTATTTTTGTGCAAAGTACTTATTAGGTGTAGTTGATTAACTGTTTTTGCCTATCTTTCTTTTCACCAGCTTATTTGTGTTTAAAATAGCCCAACAGTTAGCTCTTTTAGGACTTAGTGTAAAAAGCCATATCTGTCATTTTCTTTTGCTTATTTCGTGCTTATTTTTAAGTTTTAAAAAAAATTCCTTTATTAAAGTTGGTAGTTTACAGCTTATTTATAAGCTGTATTAAAAGTTAAAAAAAAAGCAAAAAGGGGAAGGTGAAAGTCCAAGGTAAGCAAGGCTCGAACCCTGGACCTCAACACCCTCAACCCTTTATAACACACACACTTACCGCTGCGCCCTTGGGACTTTTTCGTTATAGTCCCAAGTGGCTTGGTATTTAAGCCCTTTTTGGCCCATTAAGCTTATAAGCAGTTTTGATTTTTTAACAGCTTATTTTGATAAGCTGTTTTGCCTAGCTTATTTTTCTTAGGATTGTCATAGTTTAAGCTATTTATCAGAATTTTTTTAGATTTTTTATAAATCGTTTAGTATTTTTTTTTATATTTAATTTTTGTTAAAATCATTTTTAATTCATAAAAATATTAAAAAGTCAAAAAAAATAATTCTTTTTAAAAAAAAATTCTTTTATCATTTAGCACCTAGGCTAATTAGATTTGCATCCGTAGGGTTTAAATTTCAAAATTTCATTTTTTAAAAAACGAGTTTTGAATTCCGTTCTCGTTTTTAGGTTTAAATCCGTTCTAGCTTTCGTTTTTAGGTTTTCTTTCATCGTTTTTGCATTTTAATTATCGAAATTAGAAAACCAACTCCAAAAATCTTGAACCATTCAAAAACGCGATCACGAACGTTCTCGATTTTCAATTCGCACCTCGTTGGGAGACGACCCGGGGGATTTTTGATATTCCTTTGGTCAAAAGGAATTGATTTGAATCTCTTGGAATTCTTACTATACTATATTATAATTGAATTATAATCTTGAAATTATCCTTATATATTTATTATATTTATAATAATTTATATATACAAAAAGGCTAGTTTTAAAGGTGTTATCAAGGGCTATGTTGAATGAGCAATCGTTACCACAAAAGTTTTGGTGTAACGCCGTAGATACTTCAATATACATTCTCAACCGAATCCTAATTAGAGCCATCCTAGGAAAAACACCTTATGAACTCTTGAGAGGTAGGAAACCTACTCTAGATTATTTTAGAGTGTTTGAAAGCAAGTGCTTCATTTTAAACACCAAATACTACCTTACTAGGTTTGACCCAAAGTCATACGAAGGTGTCTTTTTAGGTTATTCCCAAAATAGTAAAGCCTACATCATCCTTAATAAACAAACTAGGAAAATTAAAGAATCACTCAACGTGACATTCGATGAAACTCCTCCACCCTCTAAGACATCACCCTTGGTGGATGATGACTTAGATGAAGAAGAAGCAATTAAGGTTACCGAAAAGAAAAACTTAGAAAATGACATTGAGGATGAAACTTTAGAGATTGACGAAATAGTCAATATGAAGGAGTCTAGGAACCATCCATTAGAAAATGTCATAGGAAACCTTAACCAAAGAACCCTGAGGTCACAAGTCCAAAAACCAAAGTAACTTCTTTTGTTTTATATCAACTATAGAACCTAAGAACGTGAATGAAGCCTTAACGGATGAAAGTTGGATAATCGCTATGCAAGAAGAATTAAATCAATTCATTGCTAACGATGTTTGGGAGTTAGTACCACAACCTAGGGATATGAAAATTATAGGAACTAAGTGGGTATTTAGAAATAAGTTGGATGAGAATGGTGTCATTTTTCTAAAAAGGGCTAGGTTACTTGCTCAAGGCAATAATCAACAAGAGGGCATCGATTATGATGAAACTTATGCCCCAGTTACTAGACTTGAGTCTATTAGGATATTACTGGCGTATGCTTGTACTTTAGATTTTAAGCTATTCCAAATGGATGTAAAAAGTGCATTCCTGAACGGTTTTATCAATGATTAGGTATATGTGGCACAACCTCTGGGATTCATTGATTTCTAGAAACCGGATCATGTTTATAAACCAAAGAAATCTTTATATGGTCTTAAATAAGCACCCAAAGCTTGGTATGATGGATTAAAAGCTTTCCTTATTAAACATGAATATAAAATGGGAATAGTAGATAACACACTTTTTACTAAGAAGAAAAGTTCAAATCTCATCATTTAAATATATGTCGATGACATTATATTCGACTCGACTTGTCAAGACATGTGTGATGAATTTTCCAAAATCATGCATGACGAGTTCGAGATGAGCATGATGGGTGAACTTAACTTTTTCCTTGGATTACAAATAAAACAAATGGATGATGGTATTTTCTTTAATCAATCTAAAAATATTAAATAAATGCTTAAAAATTTTGGCTTAGAAGATTCTAAACCAATGAAAACCCCCATGTCCTCCGATACTAAACTCACGAAAGACAAAGAGTGTGATCAGTAGATAGTACCAAGTATCGAGGAATGATAGGTAGTTGATTATACATAACAGAAAGTAGGCCCGATATCATGTTTAGTGTCTGCCTTTGTGCCCGCTTCCAAGAGACTCCCAAAACCTCTCACCTTGAAGCGGTTAAACGTATCTTTCGGTACATTAAAGGCACTACGCACTTAGAATTATGGTATCCTAAGGGGAGCAACATAGAAACCATAGTATATGCCGACTCTGATCATGCAGAAGATTGTGTGGACCGAAAGAGCACTAGCGGTATTTGTACGTTCGTGGGATGTTGTTTGACATCTTGGTGCTCGAAGAAACAAACTGCTCTTGCTATATCCGCTACCGAAGTCGAATAGGTAAGCGCCAGAAAGGCATGTCAACAAGCACTAGGATGAAACAAGCTCTTATCGACTACGACGTTTGACTCGATGACGTCCCGATCATGTGCGACAATAAAGGCACGATTGACCTTAGCAAAAACCTGGTGCAACACTCTCAAACCAAACACATCAAAATTCGTCACCACTTTCTTCGTGATAATGTCCAGAAAGGACATATCTCAATCAAAAAAGTGTCGTCCATCGACAATATCGCCGACATCCTTATGAAACCCCTTAAACGTGAATCGTTTAATCATATTCGTCTTGGTTTAGGAATAACGGAACACATTCCATAAATCGTGTTAGTTCGCTTCTCCTTTTTCTAGTCTCGATTCTAGTCCGCGTTCCATTCTACGTCGTGACAACTTAACAACTTCTTCTGAAGCTTGTTAAATATTTTCAATTCGCTAAATGCAAATTAATTAGTCACTCTTCCTTGTAAGTTCGTGTCAAAATTTAAAAGTCTAAAAACCTGTAATACGGGCGGCCCCCATATCTCAGGCGGCCCCAAACCTTTTCGGGCGTCCCCCTGATCGATATGGGACCGCCACCAGCAGACGTCTAATTTTTAACACTTAACAAAAAATTTCAAAACACAAAGCCAAACACACCCTTCCCTTCTGGTGCGACGAACACAAACCAAAACTCAAAATCAACCACTAAAACACTTATTGAAGATCAAATCAACTCTAATAATCAATCCTAACTTTTAATACAAATAATGTCTAAAAACGTTATTTATATTTTTCGACCTCTCGATGTTTTGATAATAACAAAATGTAAAAACGTTTACGATAAAATTAAACGTTTATAAATTACTAATCGTAAAATTATATTTCTAAGACTAATTACTTAAGGTATGGATAAACAAATCATTAAACATGATTAGTGATCAAGAAAATATTTTTATTAAACCTTACATTTCTACAAAAGTGTATTTATAAAAATATATACACAAAATATTTATTCATAAAAGAAATGTTTTATTAAAACAATAAATTTGAAATCAGATTTTTCCCTCAAAAATGGAAGGTTCCAAAACAGATAACACATTCCCCACTAAAAGACAAAAAGAGGAGCGTACTCTACGGGTGGCCCCCTTATAGGCCTGGTGGCCCCCTAACATATTAGGGACTGCCGGGACCGCCTGCAGAGTAACGGCTATTTTTGTCTTCTATAAATACTGGGCCACCCCATCTGAAAAAAAGAAACCTCTTGCCACGAATTTTCTCAGATCTACTTTTCTCTCTTCTTTTTTTCTTTCTAAAACACATACCTTGATCACTAACATATCTTGATCATGTTTCAAGTGATCAATTCCCTTTTCCTCCCTTCTTCTAATCAAGTGCAAGAGAAGAACAATCGTATTCATCTAGAAACGAATTGTTATCAAGTGATCTCTTTCCTCCTCCTCAAGATCATAAATTTTCATTATAGTTTCATTGTGGTGTAGTGTAAATTGGATTGTGTGTAGATCCCAATAGTGAAAATTATGTATTGTGGTGAAATTGGATTGCATGTCAACCAAGAGAAATATTTTGATGAGTATATAAAGACTTAAGTGAAGTCGTAGATTTGTTCAAGTGCTTAGAATTAGGACCGACATCTAGGCTTATGTGGTTGGAAAAGAAAGTAAGCGACTGTAAATGGTTTTTTCCGCCTAATAATGAGCATTGATGACATAGTGGGAAATCTTGAGTGAGTACTCGAGAGTGGAGTAGGTGCGAAGAGTTCCTCGTAGACCGAACCACTATAAATCTTGGTGTCTGGGTTTGATCGTTCCTTTCATTATCTCTTTATATTGTTATTGTTTATTTAAGTTCATTACATTAGATAGGTTTAGTTGTGATTTCATAATGTAGATTGATTGACATTTACAACTCGAATCAAACCATTTTATAAGCACAGTTATAAAACGGATAAATATCCATTAAAACTAATGTCAACCCTGCCCCCCCTTCCTAGTTTCTTACAATTGGTATCTGGAGCCAAGTCACTCAAGATTATTAAAATATATGGTATTTTTAAAGCTTTGATCGAGTCTATGGATACCGACAAATATCTATAAGTTCAATCCATGGCAAATACCACCACTTTTTGAAAGTGAATTTTTATTTACTGAAAAATAGATTCAAGACATATGTTAAACAAAATATCTAGATTTTTGGCATGTAGAATACCGATGTGATTTTCAACACTATTGAACAAAATACGAAAAACCAAATTAGGATGAGGTTATCCCTTTAAAAAACAAACCGATGATCTCAAAAAGAAACTTGCAAAAAATAATGAAGCTAAAATGTTTATTTACAATGCTTTGCCTAGAAAAGAATATGAAAGAATTTTCATGTGTAATACGGCAAAAGAAATTTGGAAAACTGTTATCACCCAATTAAGGTAAAAGCCAGAGTCAAAGATAATAGATCGTACTTTTGGTTTCAACAATATGAACAATTCCATTATTTCCGAAGACGAATCTATAGATTAGTGCTTTCCTCACTATATTTAATACTATAATTAACTAGTCTTAAAACCTCTTGATGAAAGTTTATTCTATCAAAAACCTACGTAAGAAAGTTTCTTAGGGCCTACACCTAAATGGAGATCAAAGGACATGGCGATTGAAGAGTCAAAAGACTTAAACGACACTATCTCTTGATGAGCTTTTATCATGAACCACTCAAAGTTACGAAAAGATCCATCAAGGAAGATTTTTGAAATAGTCCAATCAAAAAATTTGAAAGAAATCTATTGCTTTACAAGGCTAAAAGAATCTAGTGATGAAGAGTCATCAAACTTCCAGTAGTGAAGACGACGAGTACTTCATTGCGGTAAGAGACTCAAGAAGTTCCTTTAAAAGAAGAGGTAATTCTTGAGACAACCCGGAACGACAAAAAGACGTTCCAAGAAGTCGTGATGACAAAACGGTAAAAGTGATTAGAACAATGCTTTAGGATGACGAGCAACCTAAATAATAATTATTTGGAGGAATGTCAAAACCACCTACAAGACAAGATAACCAAAGAGCTTTTGTCAGAGGCTCTTGAGCCGATAGCGGTGAAGAAGATGATGAGAAGATCAAAAAGGAAACGAATTTTCGTAGTCACAATGGCATCAGGTGGGGTTATGTTCTAAATCCTTCTACATCAGCCTGAAAATTCTATCAATTGTATGATAGCATTTTAGACAATGAATATGATAAATTATGCAAAATGAGTTTAAAGATAATCACTAGATGAACAAAAGGTTAAAAGCACTGAAATATTTAGAAAAATAGCTTAGAGGAATTAAAAGATAAAAATGTCCCACCGCAAGAAAAACAAGGAGTAAATCTCGATTGTGTGCCAAAGTGTCATACACTTAAAATTGTAAGAAGTGAAAAACTCAACGAAGAATCCTACTAGATAAACAAATTGAAAAGAGTACACATTACTTAAATGAAATGTTAAATAATCAAAACCCTCCCGATGATACATTAAGTTTAGTGATAATTTCATTTGAAGCATCATCAAGTGTGTAACTAAAGAAAAAAAAAATGTGAAAGCTCAGTAAACAGGACGTCTTCTGAGGAAAAGGGGGTTTTTGAATTTCCCCCCACACTCCCATAAATATGGGCGCCCCCCAAATTAACCAGGCGGCCCCACAAAATAATTATGGGACCGCCACCAGAAACGCCTGGATCTGAGAAAATTGTCTCTTTTTAAAAATTTATTTTGTGTCCTAGACCAAAACACATAATTGTAAACAAAGTCAAAATTCATGTTACTAGTGACAATGAAGTTAAACAATTCTATAAGCCATTGTCAAAACCCAAAGTTGGATTTTTGAAATCCAATTTTAGATCAAAAACTTCACCTCCTAGAAGAGTCAATAATAATTATTCTCGACCCAAAAATAGACGCAACCTAAAAGACCTGTTGGACGACAAAACCAACCCTCATGGATTATCTGTAACTTGGAACAACTTTCAACATCAAGTAACATGTCCATGGGGAATGTGTCTTCCATTCTCACATCCCAAACCAAAATTACATACATCAAAAATGTAAGTGATGTTATTTGGCACTAACAACTTTGGACCCATCGAATATAGAGGACCAAATGTTTGAGTTATTGTCTTATATAAATAGATATGCCTTGGAGTCGACTTGGAGCCCGACGAATGGATCAAGGATAGCAGATGCTCTAAACATATGACGGGTAACCGAAAGCTCTTCTCCACTTACAAGGCATACAATGAAGGTAATGTCATTTTTGGTAGTAATCTTCGCGGTAACATCATTGGCAAATGTACGATTTTTAATAACTCTCTCAAAATAGATAATGTAGAACATGTTGATAACTTAGGATTTAACTTGCTAAGTATAGGACAAATATGTGATAATAAGTGTAGAGATCACTTTCTCTGAAACCTGCGATAGTAAAATCACTAAGGACGAAGAGTCATAGGTAGAGGAAATAGGCAAAAGCTTATAGTGATGAATTAAGGAAATAAGCCAAAGATCAAATTTGTCTAGTCAACGGATTTGATGAAAAATTCCACATTTGTGTCATAGGAGATAAGGTCACGCAAACATGCAATCTCATTCAATATATGGCTACTAAGGAAATAGTTAGAAATCTACCAACTTAACTTAAGTGTTACCACCAAATGTTGTTATGCAAGTAAAATTGGAAAACAATGCTCACGCTATTCACAAAGCTAAGAATATATAGTCTCAATGACTAGATGCTTAGAAATATCTCCCATATGGATCTCTTCGTCCCATCCGCCATACACGGAGGAAACCTTTACAACAAAAACAAACCCTAGTCATAGTAGATAATTACTCAGTTAAACTTGGACCCAGATCCTTAAGGATGAAAACCGAAGCTATTCGATCAATTTCAAAATACTAGTATAAAAATTTCAAAACAATTAGTTGTATCAATAGATGTCAAAAAGAACCTACCACGGAAGAGAATTTAGATAATGATGATGCAATTTGGATAGTTTTGGTAATGCCAATGGTATTACACATTAACTTCTCGTCTCCACGCAACTCCTCAATCAAATGGCGTGGTTGAAAGGACAAATAAGGACAACTTCAAGACATGAGTAGAACTATGTTAAATAGCAATCGTTACCCCTCAACAAAATTTTTGGTGTAATGCCATATATACTTCAACATACAATCCTCAAACCGAATTCTTATTTAGAGCCATTTCTAGGAAAAAACACCTTACAACTTTTGAAGAGGTAATGAAACCTACGCTAGATTATTTTAAAGTGTTGGAAGCAAGTGAATACATTTTTGAACAACCAAAGACTACCTTACCAAGTTTTGACCCAAAGTCATTACTAAGGTGTCTTTTAGGATATTCCTCAAAATATAAAGCCTACATCATCCTAAACAAACACACTAGGCAGAAAGTCTAAAAATCACTTAAACGCGACATTCCGATGAAACTCTCTCACCCTCTAAGACATCATTCCTTGGAGTGGATCTGACTTAATTAATAAGAAGCCATTAGTGCAAACGAAAAGACAAATCTAGAAATAAATGTTGAGAATGAAACATTAGAAATTGACGAAATAGTCAATATTAAGAATCTGTGGAACCATCCTTTAGAAAATTTCATATGAAATCTTAACCAAAGAAACCCTTAGGTCTCCAAGCCCCAAAACAAAGTAACTTCTCTGTTTTTAATATCAACTATAGAACCTAAGAATGTGAATGAAGCCTTAGGAGATGAAAGTTGGATAGTACGCTATGGCAAGAAGAATTAAATTAATTAATTGCTAACGAAGACCGTTTGGGAGTTATTCACAACCAAAGAATATGACAATTAATATGAACTAAGTAGGTGTTAAGAAATAATTAGACGAAAAAAGGTGTTTTGTTCTCGAATAAGGCTAAGGTTAGTTGCTCAAGGCTACACCAACAAGAGGGCATCGATTATATTAAACTTTTCTCGGTTTCTCTAACTTGAGTCCTTAGAATAATATTACTTAACTTGTGCCTTAGATTTTTAAACTATTCCAAATGGATTGTAAAAAGTGCATTCTTGTAACGTTTATCAAAGATGAGGTATACGAGCACAACCCCGAGATTCATAGATTTTGAAAAACCGGAACAAGTTTTATATAAAAGAAAGCTTTATATGTTCTAAAACAATCCACCCAAAGCTTGGTATGATAATATTAAAAAGCTTTCCTTAATAAACATGAATAAAAAATGCGAATGGTAATATAACACTCCTTTTTACTAAGAAGAAAAGTTACAAATCTCATCATTGTTCAAATTAAATGTCGATGACCGATTATAGTTCGTGTTTGACTTGTTCAAGACATTTTGATGAATTTGGCCAAAAATTCAACATGGAATATTCGAGATGAGCATGATGGGAGAACTTAACTTCTTCTTGTATTAACAAAATAAACAAAAGAAAAATGGTATATTCTTTAATCAATCTAAGTATCATTAACAGAAAAGCTTAAGAAATTGGTCTAGAAGATTCTAAACCATGAAAACCTATATGTCCCTCCGATCCTAAACTCACGAATGATGAAAAGTATGAGTCTTTAGATAGATACCAAGTATCGAGGCATGATAGGTGACTTTATTATACCTAACGACACGAAGGCCCAATAACATGTTTAGTGACTTGCCTTTGTCCCGCTTCCAAGGCTCCCTAAAACCTCTCACCTTGAAGCGTTAAGCGAATTTCCGATACATTAAAGGCACTATGTACTTACGGATTATGATATCCCTAAGGGACCGGCACAGACACCGTAGTATAATGCCGACCAGATTCATATGGACCCGAATAGAGCACTAGCGGAATTTGTGTACTTCGAAGGATGTTGTATTACATCTTGGTTCTCGAAGAAACACACCGCTCTTTGTGCTAAAATCACTACCAGAAGCCGAATACGTAATCGCCGAAAAATGGTATGTCAACAAGCACAATGTAAAAACAACTCTCAGTCATCGCCTACGACGTATGACTAACTCGACGACAATCCTATCATGTGCTACAACAAAGGCCGATGACCTTTAGCAAAAAACCCGGTGCAACATTCACGTACCAAACACATCTGAAATTCGTCACCACTAAACTTCGAGTATAAAGTCCAAAAAGTGACATATCTTAATATAATCGAGCCGGTGCAACATTCTTGTATCAAACACATTGAAATTCGTCACCACTTTCTTCCTGATAATGTCCAAAAAGGACATATCTTAATCGAGTCTTGGTTTAGGAATGATGGAACACATTCCATAAAACATATTAGTCCGCTTCTCCTTCTTATGTCTCAATTCTAGTTCGTGTTCCATTCCGTGTCGTGACAACTTAAATACTTCATCCGAAGTACTTTAAGCATATTTAATTCGCGAAATGCAAATTAAAATGTCACTCCTCTTTGTAAAATTTTCGTCAAAAACCGAGTCCAAAAACCTTGACTGAGGGCGGCCCCCAATATATTTGGGACCGCCAGGGGATATGGGACCGCCATCAACAGATCATAATATGGAACACTTAAACAAAAAATTTCAAAACACAAAAACAAACACCCCCTTATCTGCTGCACTCGACGAACACGACCCAAACCCCACCAAAACTCAAATTCAACCATTAAAACATCAATTGAAGATCAAATCAACACTAATAATCAATCCTAACATCACAAAGATCATTAGTTGTAAGTCATTTCATCTATTTTCTTTCAATCTGAGTCTAGGGTTCATGATATTAAAATTGGGGATTTTCTATTTTTCTTTCAATTTTGTACAATTAGAACTGCTAGAATACAATGTACAACTAATATGCTTCCTGTAGACATATGATTTGCACACATTAATGAACTTGTAAAAAAATTGATTTTGAACTAAAACCCTAATTTTATTTTCAAATCACTCATGTTAGAAACATAATAAAATTGTTGTTATGCATTGTCAATACAACCTAAATACGTTTTCAAACACATGCATAATGATCTCATGAACAAATTTCGAGATACATAATTCATATGTATTTTTCGACTTGTTTGGATGAGCAAAATCAAATTAAGGAGTGTTTGGGTTAACTATTAGGATTTTATGGTTAGGTCGAGTTAATCGTTACTCCACATTTGTTGCATATAGACACACACTAGACACGAACCTAAAATATTAATACAAGTAAAATGCAATTAAAATATGATATTGGTTCTCTCATTCTAGGTGACAATGCCTCGAAAATCATCTGAAGACTACAAAAATACAAGACACCATATCCTTAAAATCTCACATGAATTCCGTACTCCAATAAGAGAAAAACTAATGAACCTTGAAGAACGCTATATCCATGAGGGTCAGGTGTTTTTCGAAAATTTTGCGGACCTAAACTATGTTCGATCTTTATTTCATTTTGTTGAGTTCGAATGTCTCTTTGAAATCAATGAACAAATCTGTCCTTGCTTCATACTCGAGTTCTATAGTCAATATCAAATCAATTATTTTGACGAAGGTCAAATGTTTGTCGAATTTGTGATTCAAAATCAACTCTTCTCCTACTCTCTTAAAAATTTTGCTCAAATTCTTGACATTCCTTGTGAAGGCGCATGTGTCTTTACCGATAGATGGAGACTTGATGAGTTGGCATATGGTATCCCTTCGGATGGTCCATATCAAACCAACCCTCCTTCCATTGAGGACATCATTTTGTCTATTTGAATTGATCGAGAAGGTCAAGTCTGTCGCATCCGTCATGAGGAAGAGATTGATGTTCTTGAATATCAAATTCTCACTCGTGAAATCGTGTCAACTTTGAAGCCTTTAGAGGAAATCATCCGGGAAAACATCTTATGTCTGGGGGGTAATGCTTTATTGTGTTGTACACTCTGAAAAATTCAATCTTGCCTATTACATAGCGAAACGAATGGAGTGGGTCACTAAGCAAGATAGGTTAATTCTACCCTATGGTATGCTATTAACCCGTTTGTTTAAATTCATCATGAATGAATATCCCGAGTTGTACATCGTGTTCCTTGTCTTGTTTACGATCGTGTCATGTATCCTCTTGTGCTCAACTAGAGTGAAAAACCAAGAAGGAGATAGTGTGCACGAAGAAGAGGTCGTCCATCACTTCATCTCCACCGTTAGATAAAACATCCTCATCTCATCTCAACGATGATGATGATGATGGAAATGATGAAGGGACCTCACGTGCAAGCACTCCTTCCCTCATTCGTTATGTCAATTCCTTAACCAATCAAGTTCCTCAAGTTTTTCAAAACCCATCTAACATTGACTCTCATTTAGAACCATTTTACACCCGTCAAACCGAAATCTTAACCGTTCAAGTACAATACGAGTTTATGAGCAACATGGTGGACTAAGATTCATTCGGAAAAGGCTTCTGGAACTTGTTAGAAGAATTTGAGAAGAATTGTGGAAGCAATGAGGGGAAATTGCTTTATGTCATTATTATCTATTTTATGTACTAATCTTCTCATGCTTATGTATTTAAACTTAAGGTACTTACTTAGTCAACTTAGTACTTAGTATAGGAACTTGGATTGCCATGGGATAATCTTTGATTTTAATCATCTAAAACCAATGCTTGCCCCAGTTGATCCTCGTTAGACCTTTGCTATTTATATATGATATTATGCATGCGTATATTTGATTAATGCTGCCTACATTTGTTCCCTCGTAGAATTCAAGAATAGCTGATATTGTGAAGTTAGTTAATAAGTATTAGATGTTCATGATGAAATAGGATTGACTGAAACAAAATGGAAATTTTGAAATTTTTTATACCACAAAATTTTCAATTTTTTCAAAATTCTGGAAAAAGTTTCCTGTCTCTAGAAAACAGCCCCCTATAATACTGGGTGGCCCCCTAATATATATGGGACCACCGGGTATTTAAGGGACCGTCATCAGAGGCGTACGGATTCTTCTACTGTGACCCCTTGAATTTCTGTGCAGTTGACCACTATCCCATCCAGGCCTAGCTATATTTTTTGCATTTTGACAAACACTTTTTGGAATATAAAACTTCAAACCCCATGCCTTACTTCTTCAATCCATCTCTTCCACCTTAAATCATAAACTCTTCTCTATCTCTTCACCACTCGCATTCTCTTTCACCTCAAACTTCTATGGATACACAAGCCTCTTCTTCCCATGGGTTTAAGAAAATCAAACTAACAATCATACCACCAAAGCAACTATTGTTGACCCTACTAGTGAAATGATAACCCTCTCCAACCAATCTACCACAACACCTCTTCTCTCTAAATCTCCAAATGCACCATCAAAACCACATCAACAAAGATAAACCACTCAAGTCATGGAAATCACCTCATCTTCCGTTCAATCAAGCTATTACGTTTCACCACCTCCTACAATGAACCAACCTCTCTCACCTCAAATCTTTTTTTAAAACTTAATGGATGTTTCCTCTAGGAAATCTAATCTCAACTCTCCAAGCATTCTTCATTAGATAGCACTCTATCCACTTATCACCAATCACACCTCTTGAAAATCTCTCAAGTCCATCTTTTACCATCACCACCACCACCTTCAACCTCCCTATAATAGGAAATCAATTACTACAACTAATCTTGATTATCATGGATCAGCTTGTATTTATTGCTTCCATAACCGTAACCTTCATTTGAACCTTCGAGATGAGATGAAATATTTTGTCACCATCAAAAAGGGAGAGATTGTTAATACAAATAATGTCTAAAAACGTTATTTATATTTTTCGACCTCTTGATGTTTTGATAATAATAACAAAATGTAAAAACGTTTACGATAAAATTAAACGTTTATAAATTACTAATCGTAAAATTCTATTTCTAAGACTAATCACTTAAGGTATGGATAAACAAATCATTAAACATGATTATGATCAAGAAAATTATTTTTCTAATCCTTCGTTTCTACAAAATGTGTTTTTACAAAAATTATTATTAAAAATATTTTTTTTCATAAAGAAATGTTTTTTTAAAAAACAATACAATTTGAAATTAGATTTTCCTCCCAAAATAGAAGATTCCAAAACAGATAACACATTCTCCACTAAAAGACAAAAAGAGGAGCGTACTCTACGGGCGGCCCCCTTATAGGCCCGGCGGCCCCCTAACTTATTAGGGACAGCCGGGACCGCTTGCAGAGTAACGGCTATTTTTGTCTTCTATAAATACTGGGTCACCCCATCTGAAAAACACAACGTCTTGCTACAAATTTTCTCAGTTCTACTGTTCTCTCTTCTTTCTTTTCTTTTTAAAACACTTATCTTTGATCACTAACATATCTTGATTGTGTTTCAAGTGATTTATCTCTTCCTCCTTTTTAATTTCAAGGCAAGCGAAGAACAATCTTATTTTCATCTAGAAATGAATTGTTATCAAAGTGATTCTCTTTTCTCCTCCTCAAGCTCAACCAATATCTTCAATATATTTTTTTATGTTGTGTAAATTGATTGTGTGTTGATCAATAGTGTATATTGTGTTGTTGTTTGTGAATCGGATTGTTTGTCAATCCCAAGAGTAATATATCTTGTGAGTGTGTTAGACTTAGTGAAGTCTTAGGATTGGTTCTAGTAGATTAGGACTCGACATTTTGTTAGTGTCGGAAAGAAATTAAGCGACGATATAAAATGTTTTCTTCGCCTTAAGAGCCTTGTTGAATAGAGAAATTCGTGTGGAGTACTCGGGAGTTTGAGTAGGTGCTGAAGAGGTGCTTTCTATTGTAAATTAAGTATAAGGACCGAAAAAATAAAGGTGGAAAAAGATATTAAAGGCGGGGACCGTCAAAAAAAATAATCAAACAAAAATAACTAAAAGGGGTGGAATTAAAAAGCCGAACACTATAAATCTTGGTTGTCTAGGTTTTTGATCGTTTCTTTCCTTATTTCTTTATATTGTTATTTTTATTTAGTTCTTTATATTACTATAGCTTAGTTGTTGATTCATATTGTTGATTGATGACATACAACTCGAATCAAATCATTTTTATTATAACGGTATAATTAACCTGGGGTAAACTATTCAACCACCCCTTCTAGTTTATACACTAACACACAAAGTCTTCATAGTATGGCATTTCTTATTTTCCATTCCTAATTGTGTCTAGTGTTTGTTGACAAAAATTCAAAATTGGGGATTTTCTTTTTCTTGTATTTGTGTGAAATTAGGACTACAATTAACCACACATTTATAACTAATATGCTTCCCGTAGACATAGGATTTGCAAAATTGAAGTGTGTTCGTCAAAAATTATCTTTCGCATAAAACCTCAATTTTATTTCAAAATCACTCACGTTAGAAACACAACCAAATTGTTTTTATTCATTGTTAATACACTTTAAAAACATTTTTCCATACATGCATAATGATCTCATGAAAAAAACTCGAGATACATAATCTATATGTATTTTTAGACATGTTTGGATGAGCAAATTCAAATTAAGGAGCTTTTGGGTTAACTCTTAGGTTTTTATTTCTAGGTCGAGTTAATCGTTACTCTACATTTGTTACATATAGGCACACACTAGACACTTGTCCAAAGGATATTGAAAATTATAAATGATACATACTAAAACACTCTTATTGATGTTAGGTAAAGAAGAATGTCTTAAAAAGAATTTGATTATAGGAAAATCTACATCCTATAAATTTTAAATGAACCATACCTTCCTAATCACATATATCTTAAAATTAGTGATTTAGAGTCTAGAACTATCCATGAAGGTCGTACAGCTAACTATAGACATATTCATCATGATAATATTCCTTTAAGATTTCAAGTAATCAAACTTCAAGACTTATACGAGGTCTGCAAAGAAGTCTGTCCTAGGTTCTTGTTAGAATTTTATGCCTCAGCAGAACTCATAAGAAACTCTAACGAAACAATCTCCTTAAAGTTCTGGGCATTAAAATGATATTTTCTTGTTTCACTTGAATCTCTTTCTTGCATTCTCCTCACCTCGTGTGAAGGAGATTGTGCCTACTTGAAAGATTGTCTCTTTAAATCTCTGGAGAACAAATCATGAACTCAAATAAATCTTACAAACAACATTCTAACAACCTATTGAATTCATTCAGACAATGCTTTTGGGATTAGAAAACTATTTGAATTTCTTCCCGCATAATCTTGTCACATTGATCTTAAACTTAATGAAAAGATACCTTATAACTTAACTCTACCTCATGATTTAAACGATGGTTGGATATTATAAATCAACCAAACTCTCTATGCCATATAGCATGTTGTTTGACTCGTCTTTATAATCACTCATTCAAATAAAACCTAAACTCACAAAGGTCTAAATTTCATAACTTACATCCCTACTGAAGACTTGGAAGCACCCTAATAGAATTAACGACGCGACTTACTCCATCACTAATACGAGTACCTATAGTAGTGACTAGATCAATTTTAAGTTGCATCAATTTATTATTAACTTGTTCATTCTCTAAGGTGTTTGATACAATTGCTTTTTTTATTGGTTATGATATCCATTTATAATAATACTTGCATGCATGTCTTCTCTAAATTTTATGCATCTATTGTGCTCCTTAAATAGAATTTAGGATAGTTAGCCTTGTGAATTTGATCATTAGAAAGTTTTTAGTGATCGTGCGAAAAAATTGGATTAACTGCAAAAGGGTGACTTTAGGAAACTTTTTCTGGACTTGTTTTACAAAAATTTGAAAAACAAGAAAAATTCTACTCCTCCAGAAAATGGCCCTCATAAATAAAGGGCGGCCCCAAATATATTTGGGACCGCGATATAATTATGGGACCGCCAACAGAGTCCGGAAAATTTTACCGTTACTGCCCTGATTTTCTGTGTTGTTGGACTTTCTCTCCACTAGACACAGCTATACTTTCTTCATTTTTCTATACCACTTTTAGATTCTATCTTTCTAATCCTTGTGCTTTACCCCTTTAATCCACTCCTTCAAAATAAAATACCCATCTTCACCACTCTTCTTATCATCTTTATCTTCTTCATATCTTACTTCCCATGGCTCACTCAAGCTTCCTCCTCTAACCCTTCCAAGAAAATCAAACTAACCATAATCCCACCTAACCTATTTGTTAAAATTCTAGTGATGAAGATGTCTACATCACAACTTATCCTTATAACAACATCCTCTTTCTTGCTTTTTCTTCTCCACCAATGCATCATCAAAAACTCCATCCACCAAAGATACATCATCTACCTTTGGCACTACCTCTTCCTTATTTGAATCAAAACCTCAATCCTCACCTCCTACTTCTAATGAGATACCCTCTCCTAAACCATCTAATCCTTTTCTCAAATATTATCATGGAATTGTTCCTTCCAAGACTCCTCAAATCACACGTCAACTCCAAAGTTTCCCTCCTTAGACATCACTCTTAACGTCGTCACAATCCACCCTCTTGATACATTCTTAATACCCCATCACAACCTTCACCACACCTCAAACACCTCTCTCCATGGGTTCGACCCCCATTTACTTCAAGTATCATGACTACCATTGGTCAACTTGTCTTTGTTGTTTTTACAACTAAAATCTTATCTTTTCTCTTAAGGATGAGATGAACCTAATGTTTGCTCACATTGAGTATCTTCTCACTTCCACCATGGCTTCACTCTTTCCACCTCACCCTTAAAAACTAGGTCATATCACCTCATAATAGGTCGTCCTAACCTTTATCTCAAAGTCATTTCCTATTAATCAATGATTATCTAGGATTTATGTCGTATTAACTTTATCTACCTTATGTAGTATGTTTAGATTTGTGTGTAATTTATGAATAAATGTTTCTTTGTTAAACTTAGTTCTATTTTCCTTGCATGTAGTATGTTTCTTGTATGAGTTTCTTAAGTGATGAATGAAACTACTTTATGGTTTACTTGCATGAATTGCTATATTGCTACTAGTTGGAAATATATTCTTGCACTTATACTTCTGACTTTGTTTTGTACCAATAATCTCATAAGATCGATCCCTTGGTGCCCCAAACGAGGGGGAGCCTACATCAAGGGGGAAGTCTTCTTAATATCTCAACTTCTTTCTTTCTACAACAATTCGACGATCATCCTTTTTGAATTCGACAAAAAGGGAGAGAAATGGAATGAAACTCATTAATAATTTTAAAACCTTTAATTTTATACAAAATGCGTTTATATTTTGTCATCATCAAAAGGTGGGGAAAGTGTTTATACAAATATTGTCTAAAAACATAATTTATTTTGGACCTCTCAAAACGTTTTTGATAATAACAAATGTAAAACATTTTCGATATAATAAACGTTTACCAATTTATTAAATCGTATAAAATTCCATTTATAAGATTAATCATTAGGTATGTACAACAAATATTAGCATGATTAGTGATCAAGAAATATTCTTTTTTAACCATTACATTTTCACAAAAGTATTTCTACAAAATAAATATACAAAAATACTTTTTAATAAAGTAAAATGTTTTTATTTTAATATAACAAATTTGAATCTAGTTCCACCCTCCCCACCCCTAAAATGGAGCTTTTTTACCAGATACAACCTTTCCACAAAAAGACTAAAACGAGCTGCGTTACTCTAGTTGGCGGCACCCTCCCCTTTAGGCTTGGCAGCCCCCAGATTTATCTTGGACGACCTGGACCACCACCTGGTAGCCATTGGGATTCTTATTACATAAATATGATACTATTTTTGACAGGAAATAAACAGGACCTCTTTGCAAGAATTTTTCCTCTACTTTCTCTCTCTAAAAACCTTTTTTCTCTTACTAAATTTATTGATCACTAACATTGTTTGATCTTGTTTCAAGTGATCCAATCTCTTCTTGTAACACCCCCAAAAATCACAACGCAGTGGAATACCACTTGGGGTGCTACTTCATAATACACAGTGCTTGATCAACGTGAACGACCTCTAAATGTTAGTTGTTTGAAAATAATCACGTGATTTTCCTTAAAATTGATATAACATTTGTCCCTTAATGGCATCACCATGAAATACTTGAATGTATAGACTCAATTGCACTTCAAGAGTAAGCCTCGTATCTATTATCACCTATGAGAAAAACATGCTTAATACGGTCAACATAAAGTTAGTTGTGTTTCATGGTTAGTTTAATTAAAATATAAGTTTCAAATGAATGTATTTGTTAACTGTGTCATCACTGTACATGTAAAAATCCCAAAGTTTTTATAAAGATTGCACGGACCCCATTTTATGTCACCAAAAGTACCAATCTATTCCAAAGATTTATACAGAATGTCATTGTGAACCCCCATTAAAATCACATACACAGCGGAATACCACTTTGGTGGTTCTTAGTATAAAGTAAGTTACCAGTAAACGACCTAAAAGGGACGTTTGATAAAATGTCACATTCGATACATAAATCAGAGTAAATTTAGGTCCCAATAATTCCCTTTTCACCAAGTTAAAAGAGTTCAAACATGATTCAATGTATATTTTAAAGACAAATGATTATCGAAGGTGAAGAGAAATCCGAGTCATTAAGTTTGATATCCCGCGACTCAACATGCTCCCATATTGCTCAGCTAGCAATATAATAACCTGGAAAACTACATGCAAAAACGTCAACATAATGTTGGTGAAATTCATAGGTTAAGTAAAAAGCAGTATTGTAATAGTTCAAGAAATATTTCTTAAGAAAAGTAGAGTTACAAATTTTGAAGAATTGTTATCGAAATCCAAGTTATTGTTTCAATCGTGGGCCATAAGGTTTAAGATTAGCCAGCGACGTATTTCAAGTTTTATTCAACCGAATCATTGCAGAATACAATGTATCAATGATCTTGATTGCATTGTGCTCTTGACTCCAGAAAGCCTTGACGTTAACACATATCTTGTATGTAATTCATGTTGCCCCATAACTAGGTATTATTGCCTTATACCTAACTTCTTATCACAAAATTGTCCCATTGTCTGGGTGTCCGAAAGGAATTCGATTCAACCCCAGGCCAGGATGTCAACCAATGGATCTATTTTATTTGTACTTTGCGCTCACCCATTATAGTAATTAAAAGTTATGATGTGGGGTCTTTGGCAATAACTACTCATGCAAATTGACCTCATATTTGGGTTAGCCTACCATAAAGTTTCTTGTGTCCAGTTTATAACAAGCGTGATATCAAACATGTATTAGAAATTCATGTGGTAGGCAAAGCAAAAGCTTTAGTAAAAACTTATATAAACGCTTATTGTAGTAGTAACCGATAAGTTATTCGGTAATTATTAAAACAAGCATGTAGCAAAAATGCTTCATTAGAATACGTGGTAGCATAAGAAAGCTTTAGTAAAAACATTCATGTAACGCTATGTAGTAGGTAACAATAAGTATTCGGTTTAAAACAAGCATGTATTCTCACCCCCCAAAAAACAATTTAAGAAAAACCATTAAAGGAGAAAAGTGGGGGCTATGAACTCACTTGATGTTGCGTAGGAAATTAGCAGAATTGCAAATAATAATTCACAGGCACAACGGAGTATGGAAACAGTCGACCAAGAAGATGAGCTTAAATTTAAGGCCATATCTATACTTTTAGGAATAATGAATTTGGGTTTTCCCGATGGATGAGCACATCAACGCGACACGTTGATAAGGGATTTGGATTTCAGGTTGGATGAGTTTGGTGGTTGGTTAAATAAAATAAATCGAAAAGAAAATGCAAGGTATGTAATATATTCCGTATATATTACATATGAGAAAAAGAAACAATTATATAATTCATATGGTGAATTATATAATAAAGACAAACAACCAAAAGAATAAGTCGCAATATATAATACTTTACAAGTATTATATAAAGAATGTGATAAAAATAATTAAACAAAATAATTCGACACATCTTAGGAAATCACCACTTAAATAAATAAAAGTTATTGTATAAAAGTGAGCGTACGTTTTAAAGTTACGTATCAGGTAAACGAGGTTTCTAAAGTTTTTACAAAAGAAATGACTTTATTTTCTAGTCGGGAATTTATAAAATAATATTTTATAAATTAATATTTCGTTTTCTTACCGGGTTGTAATTGAAATAGTTGTCTTGTTTGTAAAGTATAGCTTTTGTTCATTTATCGGTTCATTGTATCATTAAAATTAAATAATCTTAAAACTATATATAACTTTGTCATTTGATCGGGTTTCTAAAATGATATAAACTTTAATGAAATTTACTAAGTATAATAATTTTTAGAAATTCCGGCATGACTTTGCCGTTTATACGACGTTTCCATTTTTACCAAAACCAATGTTTTCCCTACTTTTAATCAATCCATGTTACAAATTACTCGCGTTATTCTATATATATCTAAACGAAAACAAATAGCATAAAATAAGTAAAACCAAACACTCCGTTTGGCTGCTGTTAAACAGCGTGCCAAACGCACCCTTAAGTGTCGTTAAACCCAGAACCAAACACTCCGTTACTGTTGTAAAACACAAATCCAAACACACCTTTGGGGCCATAAGACGCAGAAACAAACGCCCCTTAGGGGCTGTTATACGCAAACCCAAACGCACCCATTTGGGGGCTACAACCCACAGAACCAAACGCACCCTTAACGGGTTAAAACCCAGAAACAAACACCCCTTTAGGGCTGTTAAAACAAAAACCAAACACACCCGAAGGCTGTTTTACACAGCCAAACGCACCCTACTTGCTGTTAAGAAGAACCAAACGCACTCCTTGGTGCTATTCGTAAAAACAAACGCACCCCTTGGTGCTAGACAAAAACCACACGCACCCTGGTTGTGCTTTATCAAAACCAAACGCACCTTAATGGTGCTGCTGTTAAAACAGCGAGACAAACGCACCCTCATTGTTGTTTTAAACCTAGAAACAAACACCCCTAGCGGGTCTGTTACTAATAACCAAACGCCCCTAGGCGGCAGCCTATGTGGCTGTTAAAAACATTAAAACAAACACCCTTTACGGGTTATGAAAACCAACTACAAAAATATAACCATCCAAACTTAAAATAAAAAGAGATAAAGGTGGTGGTGAGGGTGGCTGTGGCAGTTTGTGGTGTGGTGGCAGCGATGAAGGTGGGACGGAGATGGTGGGTCGAAGGTGGTGAGGAGTGGCGGCTGTTGGCCGGATATGATGGCCGACGTGCGGCTGTTGGTGGTGACGATGGGGTAACTATGGTGTTGAAGTGGGTCGGTGGGAGGTGACGAGATGGTGATGATGGTGACGACATGAGGATGGTGGCGGGGCTGTTGTGGCGTGGTGGCTGCGATGATGATGATTTAGGTGGCGCGGTGGTGATGGTGGGCTGGTGGACGTGATGGAGATGAAGGTAGGGAGAGGTGGTGTGGCATCGGTTGTGGGGTAGCAGCCAAGGTGGTCACGTGGTGATGATGGTGGCTGCGGCGGCTGCCGGAATCTCGCCGGAATGTGGTGACGGCGCCGGATATTTAAGAGAGGGAGGAGGAGGATGGTATGTGTGTGTTTTTATGAAGATGAAACCCTAATGGGTTATATTTATATAAAAAAAAGTTTTAAAATGAAATGAAAAGTATATAATAGTTTAGGGTTGATATTATAAATATTACCAGAGGGACCAAAGATGTAATTTTTGTTAGGTAATGGTTCGGGTCTCGTTTGGACTAGTTAACGATTGAATTAAATTACGAAAGTTGCGCCGTTGTTTTCCAAATCATTTTTCCTATAAAAATGAGTATTTACATGACTTATTTTATAAATGTTTTTATAAAATTTATTTAATGTTTATTATTTATCTTGGGTAACACGGGTAACCTTTGTCCGTAAAAATAAAACTTTAATTTGAACCTGTGCGTTTTTATATAAACGCTTTTGAATAAAACATTACATAATTTATTAAATATTTTTATTTAATAAAAAGTGATAATTAAATATGAATTTAATTATTTTCTTGTGTCGGTACGCGTTGTTTTCAAAGTTTTGCGAGGCTATTTTAGTCACTTTCTGCTTGTTTTCATGTCTCGGGCAAAACTAGAAAGTTGTCCGGAATGTCATTTTACATCAAATTGCTTTAGAGTCCGAGTTGTGAAAACGAAATTTAGCGGGTCGTTTTTATAAGTCAATTTAAGAATAACATATATCTTCTCGTTTTCAAATCAATAAGTTTGAAAAATAAATTTGCAAATGAGCAATAATAATAGTAATTATGGTTTATTATTTAAATACGTTCCAAAAATTTACCGGCTACGCGGTAATTGTTTTTATGTGACCGTAAAAGGTCAACAGTCAAAAAGTCAAGTCAAAATCATAAAGTCAAAGGGTAAAAATAGTAATTTAAAATTCTGAAAATTTCGGGTTGTGACATTACCTACCCCTTAAAAGGAATCCCGTCCCGGGATTCGATTTTTGTTAACCGATTGTGTGACCAAGAAAAGATTTAAGATTTAATAAACCAGTTTTGAACATGACATTGATAACTTTATTTAGCAAAATTTTGATGTTTCGACACTTCTCATATACATAAAATTTGGCTAGATTTGACCAGGATATATAATCCATCTAAATGAGTATTTTAGAAAAATATCATTACAAGTTTTGTGGTTGATATAAATGCGTTATAAATGTAGTCTATTGATTGTGAAAACATCAAAGGAGAAAGTGTGGGCGTGTGAGTATGTCTGTATAAGAGTTTAAACGTTTAAGGGTAGAGTCCAGTTTCTGATGTCTGTAAGGTTCGACGATTAATATCGGACGAGGCTAATGAATGTAAGTATTCAACTTACTTAGAAAGTACGAAGATGAATCATGGCTCAACACACCATGAGCAGACGATGCGAATTAAAGTATAATCGAACGGCTCTAACCGCAAATTACTAAATAGACGCGTCGTAGAACGAGAAAGAGTTCAACATACCACGCTCTGGTTGCTTGTTTGAGACCATAAATGCTTTCTTGAGACGATCAACTTTGTCAGGATGATATGGGTCAACAGAAAAAAAAAAATCCATCTGTTTGGTTTTTACGTACACTTCTTCGTTTGTAGAGGTCCCGTAAAGAATTCTGTTTTTACGTCCATGTAGTACACTGTAAATGATTTGATTGCAGCATATGCAATGAACAATCGTACACTTCAACCGAGCAACTGTGGCAAATGTACTCTTCAAAATTAATTCCCTTCCTTTTGAGCATATCCCTTATCACAATACGAATTGTGTTGCGAATGGAAAGTATTTTCCGTCAATCACGTGTTTTTTTCCATGATCCATTTTATAAGTTAATGACTTCTTGTAAAGTGGTCTGTCGACTAATTCCCTTACATTCTAATCGATCAAACTGAGAAGTTCTTCCTGCATTGATTCAATCCATGCAAGAATCAGCGCATGGCTTCTTTGATGTTCTTTGGTTCGTGTTCGACTCACGGTGAGTGCGAACATACACAATCTCGCCATCTGTTTCTAGCTGACTTCCTTGTTCTAACTGATTGAGAAGGATTTCCAATGACTTGTTTCTAATGGATGATCTTTTGTCCAACGTTGTGCTGATTGATGGTGGTTGATAGAAAGTATGCAATTTTGACGATCAACATACGAATGATGTCTCCCCTTGATCTTGTACCGTGTACTAAGTTGTTGATAAATTCATCGTCGTGCAAATAGTGCATTTTCTGTATTGTTTTCTGCTTGAATATGTTCTCATGTGCAGTGACAGTTGGTATTGAGTGGAGTTGATGTGGTTTGAATGAAATGTTCAATTGAGTGGAGGATCTGCAACCATCGGTTATTGTAGAAGTTTTCGTTTTGTTATGTTGTTGACGTTTATCGAGATTATCAGCAGCATGTACATCGGAAGACTTTGACACAACATGAGAAGTTCCATTGAGTAATTCACTGAACATTGGACTATAAAGCAATTCCAGCTCATTTGACGTTGTTACTTGTCTCACACTTGAGGAACAGTTTCTTGACTTTGTTGACCGATACTTAAACCTGACTTGTTTCATGTACCGATGTTGAACATTGTGGACTGGTCAGAACTGACGTGATAGGGTTTAGTGTTGGGGGGGTTGGAGTCTGACCCATCAGAGGCAATTCGTCAAGTTAACATGAATTGATTCACTATCATTCTTGTCTCTTGTTAATATACCCTTGAAAAGCCTTTTGACTGAGTAAGATATCCAACAAAAGACATGCATCACCTTTTTCCTTCATTTTAATCAAGATTTTCACCATCTCTGATGAAGTAAGCATAGAGAACCAAAGATATGAAAGAACTTTGACTGACAGGGGGGGAGCGCGTGATGCAGGGTTATGTATGACAGAGAGGTTTGTGATCTAGTGAGTTGTGAGTGTTTATATGTTTCCTTCATGTCGAGGAATATCAAGTGAACGGTTTTTTGATAAAAACAAAGCTGTTGCAAATTGCTTCAGCCCAGAAGAACAGATGAACTTTATGCGCGCTTTAGCATTGTTCGAGCCAGCCTCAACAAGAAGTACGGTTCCGTCTTTCGACAACGCCGTTTTCTTCATGTTTCGAGCGAGTTTGACGATTCTTGTCTGATTCCCACTTTTGGAAAGTATGCATGAAGGATTTATTAAGAAATTCTGTGCTTTGGGTCAGTTTCGAACTGTTTGTCACTTGATCATGAGGTCCTCTTGGACAAGAGTGAGGAAATCAATGAGAACTCTAGGTGTTTCGTCTTTGGACTGCAAGAAGTGAGTCCAAGTATATCGGGAGAAGTCATCAACAATTACAAGAACATATTTCTTTCCATTAATGCTTTCTACTTGCATTGGACCACATAAGTCCATGTGTAGAAGTTGTAGCCGTCTTTTTGAGCTCGGGGTATCTTATATGAAAAGACTTTCTTTTTGAGCTTTCACCCAACTCACAAGAAAACACAAGATTGATCTTTGACGAATTTCAATTTTGGAAGGCCACTCACAATAATATTCTTTAAAGCAAGTTGTTGTTTCGAAGTTTAAATGAGATATACGACGATGCCATAACCATGCTAGACGATGTATGCTTTAGGCCATTAAGCAAATTTGATGGGAGAGAGTAGCGTCTGAATAAAATTGGGAATATCAAATCTGTGCCACGAGAACCTGTGAGAAGATCATTTCCCTTCAAATCACGGATGTAACAGGTAGACTTCCGAAAAGCAACTTCCAAATCCGCATCACAGAATTGACCAACGGAGAATAAATTGTGATTAAGCCCTTCGACGTAATAAACCCTTTTGATAGTAATCGTTCCTTGAACCAGATCTCCATAGCCAAGAATTGGAGCAATTTGATCATTTCCAAACTTCACCGTTCCCAGAAATTTCTCCACAAAATTAGTTAGAAGCTTCAGATTTCCGGTCATGTGCTTTGAGCACCCAGAGTCTACGATGAATAGAGTTATCTCGACGAGCTAGCAAAGAATTATAAGACGAATGGAGTATTGGACCACAGAGTAACACCTATTATTCCTTATGTTTCCAAAAAATTAGCATATTCTAGATCATTTCCTGAGCATACTAACGTTTGGATTAACATTTCCTTTTTTGAGACTTAGGTTTCCATTGTATCCAGATGGTTATACTTAGGATACCCCAACTGCATGTCTTACTTAACATGCCATATAACTTCCTAAAAAAAGTTTTTTTATTGTTTTCCTAGATTTCTTAGACATGAGTCTGTTGCAACGGTTTTCCTTACAGGATGTTGCAACAGATTTGTTCACAATTATGCTTGGGGTTCTATATTACTACCGGCACAGCCATTGGTTTGTCTATCCTAGAATTCACGCCCATTTAAATAATGTAGAACACACAAATCATGATTGTCATTCAGCACACATTTTCCACAAGTAACACAAACAAAGTTAACATTCGAGGTCTGAGCATATCAAACTGTCATAACACGCCATTTACAGACGTTTTAATTATTTGAAAACTTAAACTTCCTACGGTGTTCTTGCTACTATCTTAGCTTCTTCCCTTGACTATTGTTATAGACAGATTCCTACTTCCAAGATGATTGCTCTTAACGTTGTCCTGCTAATACTAGTATTAGGGAATTACTCCTGTAAAGAAAGACACACATTTGTATTTTCCTAATGTCATGATGCAACAGAGGTGTTCCTAGTTTGAATTTTTCATGTGTGCACTTTATACATTCCTGTGTGCGATCACATTTTGTGTTCTTGACAATTGGCAACCTATTCGTGAGGTAAAATCTCAATGCAGTGACTGGTTTTTGAAAAAATCATTTGACACATTTTGTTTGTTAACAGTCTTTGACTTGAGAAATCTTTTCTTTGCAAAGAATCTAAAAAGATAGCTTGTTTTACCTAAAATGGATTTGTCTTTGTATATTAAAACATTCGTTTCGAATAACGATGATTTTTTCAAACTTATTTACCACTAGATTTATTCCTTTCATCTTTTCTATAGTTCTTCAACTCACTATGCAAATCCATTGACTAATAATTGAGCTTTCAAGTCTTGATTTCAGAAATACTGTTCACGTTCATTTTCAGAAGTTACGGATTGACTGATTTTTCTTTGAAAGATTTGTCTTGTTTTATCTTTCTTTACAATGTTGTAAATCAAGTTCAAGATTAATCGCATGTTTCTGAAGAGATTCAAAATTCTTTGACATTGTTTTACTCTTTGAAAGCTCTTTTTCAAGACGTTCACACTTTTCCAAGGTTTCTCCGTAATCACATTGCAAATCAGTGAATTCATCTAAGTCTGTGTATATTCCAATTCTTGCAATTCATGTGAACAGCATAGTAATATTCCCTGGAAAGATTGATCGATTTCATTCAAAAACACCCCTCCCCCCTGTGTTATTTTGAGTTTCCATTTGAGACTTAAGATTATCTACCTCATCTTCAAGAGAATTAACATATTTCAAATCAGCAACCATTTCCTCTTTCAAACACAAGTGAAATCTTTCTAAATCCACATTGATTTTACTAATTTGGGGGCCAAAATTTCCTTCTATTGTGTTTTGAATGAAAGGATCGATGTTACCCAAAATATGTTCTTTTGAGAATGTTGTGTGTTTGCAAGTATCCACTCCATCAAAAATCGTGCCAACACACCGTTTTTTAATCTTGAAAAGTACTTTAGAGCTTTGAGACACTTTTTATCCCAAGGAATGATTCATCAATTCTTTCTCTAACAAAAGTTGGTTGTTTACGAAAAGACTCTTTGGAAAATTCATTATAAGTAGATGTTTGACTCATCGTTGACGTTTTTGGAAAATTGTTTGCACATCCGCTTTTCCCGTTGTGGAACTAAAAAAAGAGAAAAAACAAAAAAAAAAAAATAAAATGGAAGAACCAATCATAAAAGAATTTATTCAACTGAGCATAATCCAAACGGTCTGAAATTAAATCGCTTAATTTTGAACGACGTCTTATCAATACGATTCGTTTCGTCAGAATCAGGGGCTAACATCAACGCAAGATTATCATTGTAGCAACCTATATCCAATACAGAGCAGGATTCGCTCTTTGAAGCTTTCTTGAGGAACTCAAGGGGTATAGCAAAACTCGTTTTAAAAATTACGAATTAAGCATATTCATTGTTGAACAGATTGGCCGGTTTTATATACAAATCAGTTCAAAACCTTGACTTTGTTTTCTAAAGCAATGACTTTATCCAGTTCCTTGTCTCACGAGTTTTGTAAAGCTTAATCTGAGCCTCTTTTTCTTGTTACATTATTGGAGATGGATTTCCTTATGTGCTCAAAGCTCCTTTTTCCATATCGACTCCGTTTGATTAAAGATCATTTATTTGTTGAGTATTATGCCTTAGATGATATTGCAAGAATCGATTATTTGTAAAATGACAAGTTAAATTCCCTTTAAGCCTTTTGCACAATCAATTTCCACTTTTGACGATAATTTCACATCCATATACTTATCAATTCCGCTTGTAACTTCTTAATGTCTTTGAACATCAACTGATAGTCTTGACAGTTCATTGTTTGCCTTCATTTGAAATGGTTTATTTTGATGACTAAACTTTTATTTTTAGTTTTGAAATCTTCAATTTCACCTATTCAATTAATCAACTAACTCCTTGTTTGATGATTCCAAAAAAATTTATTCGGTTTTTGTCTGTCCTCAATTTTCACATTTTATTTTCTGAATTAAAGAAGCAAGCAAATCACGTCTTGATTCAAGATCAGCATTTGCTGTTGGGGGGGGGGGGGGGGGGAAGGTCCATCCTGAGCTCTATCAATAACATATATCCGATGAATCATATAGATATTGGTGTCACCTTGTTCCGCCCAGGATATATGTCATTACTATATTCAGGTTGCACAGGATTCATTTTCCATGGCAAACACATTATATTGTCCATTTATTGTTTTGTACTTATGCATTGGCTCATCACAAAGTATTGGTCCAAAGTGTCAACTGAATCTGAGTAACCTCTTGAAGTTGTGCCATTTACATATAATGGTGCTTCCTAATTCATGTTCTTCAGACTCATCATCAGTATCATCCTTCCAATCAGCTTGTTCTGCATTCAACTGAACCCCAGCTTCCTCATGTTTACACAAAATAACATTCTTTTCCTTGATAGCTGCATCCTTTACTCGTTACGGTTTCTGACATTCCCTTGATACATGCCCATATTCCTTGCAGTTATAACACTGAATCCCAGACTTCTGCACAAATGGAGTACCTACATCTTCCCTAGCCCCAGCAACATTAACTGCCCTCTGATGATCATACCCAGTTCCTCTGTTAATTCTTAGAGAATTTTCTTGATTAGCTCGACTGGTGTTTGATGAAGTTTGAAGGTTGTTGTTGGTAGGTTTGCAGATTTTCTTGAACGAGAGAGAAATTAAAGCCATGAGTTTTGTCAATCTCTTTTTCCTTTGACATTTCATCATCTTCAGTAACCGTAGCAGGTTCTGGATCATAAGAAGTGATCAGAAGATGTTAACAATTGCTTTTCCTCAGTTCTGAAGACTGTTGCGATCTGGTGGAGGAGATATTGAGTGTTTTGAGTAGGATGGGTTTAGAGATGGTAAACAGGTTGTTGATGAGCAAACAAGTGCAAAGTGGATTAGCAGTAACGGCTAGTCTTTCATTCGTATCTCATTGACTTATTTCCTGGTGTTGTTTCAGAATGTCATAAAGTCTTTGATAGAGACATCATCCAGCTCTTGACTCTTCTTAACAAGTGTCGACAAACCTTTGCCATTCTGGTTGTATTTGAAGTAAAAACTGGACATTGACACATATGATTAGTAACATTACACGATTTCGGACAGCTTCATTTCATTCATCTTGTAAAACCGTAGTAATACGAATTCAATGATTTTACCATCTCGGTGATGTGAAGTTTTCCAACTCCCATATATAATTGGTTTCAAGATTCTTGAAGCATTAATTGATACACCTTTGTTATTCAACCTTTCATGGCTTTCTACATTTCACATGCATTGGACAAGCAAGCAACTGGTGGAGTAGATATCGTTATCTATCCCTGTCAGAATGATCTGAACGGCTTCCATCTTCAGCATTCATTTGATCTCGTATGTCTTGTGAAACATTCCTTAAGTTCTCCATATACCTCTCTATGGTTTTTCAGAACTTCTTCAGCAACGGAACTGTTTTCTCAGCCCATTGATATATGTATGAGTATTTTGGAGCACTTATAGTGGATTGAGTCACGGTATGGTTTGGTGTCAATGTATCTCTTGATTCTGGACATCCACTGAACGTAATTACCCGGTGACTAACATTGGGTGATGAGCTCTTTGCTACCCCTTCATGATAGCATTATGAAGAGCAAGTCATATTGAGTTTGCAAATTTTGTATTTGAATTTGACATTGTTTGATGTTGGATGGATATCGTATCTTAATGTAGGTAAAAGTCTGATTGATATGTTGTGGATTGAAACAATTAACGTTCACGGATTTTACAAATCTTTGATTAAAACCGGAGAAGAAGAATCGAATCTGTTCCGCGGGATTTTTACAAAATCAAGAAGAAAACCGTAAACAAAAAATTAATTTATGTTGAAATCATTTTTGTCGCCAAAAGAACGTGAGCTTTTGTTGGCGAAAATAAGCTTAAAACAGAGAGCGGTTCACAAATATTGACATTTGAGGACTAACGGTTGAATTATAACATGAAGGACTAATGTGAAAGATTGATATAACGATAGGGATTAATAACAAAGTTTAGGAGCAAATTGTAAATGGAGTATGAAGTCCAGGGACATAAACATGTTAACTTTCGAAATAGTTTATAAAATTATATGTTATTCCCTCCATTCATAACAACTTCGTCATTTCAACGAAAAAGATATATGAACGTTTTGTGGTATGAACTCGCGGAGTGGTAACGTAAGCGGTCGTGAAAACCGAATATCCCACGCTGAGCGAAATTACTACACGGACTCAACGTAAACGTTATAAGTCCCACGTAGATTACCGACACTCGAAACCGAAAACCGAAAACACGTGAACGAGTACTCGTTCGGTCCTTGAAGGAGTAAGCTCGTTCGATCCTTGAATGAGTAAACTTGTTCGGTCCTTGATGATTTTACGCTCGTTCGGTCCTTTAAATTTTCCGCTCGTTCGGTCCTTTAAATTTTTGCTCGTTCGATCCTTGATAAAAATCACTCGTTCGATCCTTTAAGGGTTTCTACTCGTTCGATGTCACTCGTTCGATGGTCTACTAGTTCGATGTCACTCGTTCGATTTCACTCGTTCGATGTCACTGAGATCGATGCTTACACGTTCGAGTGGTCCACTAGTTCGATGCTCACTCTCCGATGGTTACTAGCTCGATGCTCACTAGTTCGAACCAATCTTGAATGTTACTCGTTCGATCTTTCTAAACAGTTGCTTGTCCTTGTTGTTAAAGAGACGTGATACAGTAATGAAACAAAAAGAAAGAAATAGTAGAAAAAGAAAACGTGAAACGTGGAACTAAAAAAAACGTGAAACAGTAGAAAAAAAAATAAACTATTAACTAGTAAAGAAAAAAAATAAACGTATGAAAAAAATAAATGTAGAAGAAAAAAAAAAGAAACGTATGGTAACCAACACCCTCTCCATGTGTGGAGAGGGTTCTATTTATACCCTTGAGCCATAAGTGGCTTGTGGGCTTTTCTACTTGGGTCGGGCTTGGCTAAACTTGGGCTTTGAACCCGTAACACGGACAATATTAGATTACAATCCAAGCCCATTGAACCCGACTAGCCTATTACTTAACAAGACTAATTACGTCTAATAAGACCGATAACATTCTTGTTCGACTTATATAAAATTAAGGCTAACATAGGGCATTTGTTTGGTTTTTGAGTTTTTTTACAGACATTATATCGAGGCCATATTTGCCTAGTAAAACAAATGACTTTTCGTCAAAAAAAATAGGGGCGATCTGTTTGTTATTTAGGGCATCTGTTTGGTTTTCTGAGTTTTCTGGGTTTTCTAGCAAAATATGGTTTTCCCTAGAACCCATCCCTTATATATATATATATACATATATATATATATATATATATATATATATATATATATATATATATATATATATATATATATATTGAAACATTTTATAAAAGGTATAAAATAAAGGGGCGTTTGGTTTAACGTTTTAAAACATACTGGTGAGTCAAAACAAACACAGTTGTATACATTTAACTAATTTGTGATTGGTGAACATGATGTATCATGTTTGACTCAACTTGAGAGGATTCTAATCCCAGTTTTAAATGGCTTTTAATAGTCTTTCTTATATATATCTTGTGTTATTGATCTATGAAGTACCACCCCCAACACATATTCCGCTGCGACCCAATTTGGGGGTGTTACATTTGGACTAGAAGACTCTAAGCCAATGAAAACCCCTATATCTACGGAAACCAAACTCACGAGAGACGAAGAAGGTAAGTCAGTAGATAATACCAAATATAGAGGCATGATAGGTAGTTTATTATACTTAACGGCAAGTAGACCCGATATCATGTTTAGTGTTTGCCTTTGTGCACGCTTTCAAGAGGATCCCAAAACCTCTCACCTAGAAGTGGTTAAACGTATCTTCTGATACATTAAAGGCACTACGCATTTAGGATTATGGTATCCTAAGGGATCCGGGATAGAAACAATAGTGTATGCGGATTTGGATCAGGCGGGAGATTACGTAGATCGCAAGAGCACTAGTGGTGTTTGCACGTTTATGGGATGTTTCCTAACATCTTGGTTTTTGAAGAAGCAACCCGCTCTTGCCATCTCTACAACCGAAGCGGAATATGTAAGCGCCGGAAAGGCATGTCAACAAGCCCTATGGATGAAACAAGCTCTCGTAGACTATGGCATTATGTTAGACGACATTCCATTAATGTGTGATAACAAAAGGGCTATAGACTTAAGTAAGAATCCCGTTCAACACTCATGAGCAAAACACATTGAGATTCGCCATCACTTTCTTCAACATAATATTCAAAAAGGGAATATCTATATAGAAAAGGTCTCATCGAAAGACAACATAGCCGATATTCTAACTAAACCACTTAAACGTGAGCCATTTAACTACTTACGTCTAGGTCTAGGAATGATGAAACAAATTAATTAAGGTTTCGGAATAATAAAGAAATAATAATCATCAAAGAACTGTTTGTTAAAAAATCTGAGAAAAATTTTCTCAACAGGTGGCGGCCCCCTTAATTCATAAAGGGCGGCCCCTTAATTTTAAGTGGACCGGCCAGACTTTAAGGGGACCACCCACCTGACTGACTAAAATATATTTATTTTTTTCTCTTTGTGTCTAAGTTTCTATTTTACACACAAACATAAGATTGGGAAAAGTCTATAAGCAAACTTTTACAAATTCTTCTATCTAAATGCATATCTCATTATACATATATACAATAGTCACAATCTATTATTTTCTAAAAAGTCTTTCTCACAACTGGGAGCACATAAAAATTAATTTTCATATATTGTTGAGATATGCTAAAAACATTTTTCACATATGCATAATGTTCTCTTACTTGTTGTCAAAAGTATATAATCTAATATATATTTTCGACAATCTTGGTTGAGCAAAATTAAATCAAGGAGCATTTGGATTATTTCTTAGGTTTTACATGTCTTAGTGTCGAAATAATCGCTACTCCACATTTGTCGCACTTAGGCACACACTAGTATTTGCACAAAAGTTTGGTTCGTTTTTAACTTAACCCTCTTGTCAAGAAAAATTCTTTGTGTATTATATCTAGTTACTATTTTATATGCTCTTCACTCTTTTGGTCTTCAATTCATATATGATTATATGCCAAAATTATGTGAAATAGTTTTATCCTACAACTTGTCATATATATGTAGAATGTTGAATGCTTAATTGCTATGTGCTAAAAATCTTAATTGCCATAAAAGGATGGACTTGCTGCAAATTAACCACCAAAACAGAAACCCTCACACAAAATTTTGAGAAAAATCAATTTTTGGGAAATCTAGGAAATAGCAGCAGGCGGCCCCCTTAATTCATAAAGGGCGGCCCCCTTATCTTTAAGGGGACCGACCCCTAATTAAGGGGACCGCCCTAGCAGATCACGGGTAAAACAGTATTTCTCTTGCTTTTTGACCCTCTTTTACCTAGTCTTAGCTATCTTTGCCCAGAATGCTCGAACATAATTTAGAATAACTTAAACTAGTTCAAACTCATTCCATTTTCAAACCATTTTCTTCCCATAAATCACCTCCAAATGATCATCTCTAATACACCATTTTCTTCATCATTCATCAACCATTATCAACATCCATGGCATCCACTAGAGCTTCTATTTCCAAAGCCTTTAAGAGACCAAAAATCAACATCATTCCACCAAAACAATTGTTTGTGGATTTAACCCAAGATGACACAAAAACTCCATCACCTAAACTCCAACTCTTATCACCTAGTGCTCCTAATGCACCCTCCAAAACACCATCACTCAATTGACTACATACCCAAATCACCAACCTCATCAACATCACTTTCACCCAATAGGTACTTGAACTCACCAACATCTCCTCCTCCAAACGTTTCTTCACCACCTCCAACTCAAGAAAATGCATCAATGGACATCACTCTCACCCTTTCACCAATTACCCCACTTGATGTCCAATTTGATACTCCATCACCTTCACCACCTATCTTTGGTCATCTCATTCCTTGGAACATTCTTGAGGCACATGGAGATTCATGTTTGTGCTGCATACACAATCGTACTCTTATATTTGGATTGAGAGATGAACTCCAATATATGTTTTCATATATTGAACACATGCTCTCACAACCACCAACAACCATCATCCCACCACCTCCACCATCTTCACTAAACTAAACACACTTTATGTTTTGGTTTCTCAAATAATTGTCCACCCATCATTTTGCAAGCAAGTCCTATAGAGATTCACTAGTTATAGGACTCTTTGTAGTTTAAATTTTTTTTCATGTATGTTAGCATGATATTTATTTTCCTTATGTATGCATGAGTGTGGTTCACACACTATTTTAATTTTAATGGATGATTATTGTTGGTTGCATTACTATTATGCCATATTTTTCCTTCTTGTTACATGTTAGAAATACTTGTATTGTTCTAACTCGTTTTTGTAGCCAAGAAACCATAGCTCGATTCCTTGGTGCCCTCGAACGAGGGGGAGCACACATCAAGGGGGAGCATTTATTCCGTCGATTTAACTAGCAATTCTCGACGATGTCTTTTTGATTCTACAAAAAGGGGGAGAAATGACATGAAACTCACTAAATACTTGTTTAAAAATAATTTTACATTTAATGAGTTTAAATTTTGTAATCATCAAAAAGGGGGAGATTGTTGATAAAATATAATGCCTAAAAACATTACTAATATTTTTCACATCTTTACGTTTTGATAATCACAAAATATAAAAACGTTCAATGTAAAATTAAACGTAAACAAGTAATTAGTAGTAAATTTTCATTTCGAAATTTATATCACTTCAAGGTATGAATAAATAAATGCTTAATGCATTTTATGATCAAAGGAAATTTTTATTCAACCTCACACTTTTATAAAATGTTGTAAACATTTTTATAAACATTACAAAACATTTTCTACAATTAAAAGAAATGTTTTATTCAAAATAAACATTTTGAAATTCAAATTTTCGGACCTAAAACGGCTAGAAAAGTTCCAGAAAATTCCCCCTACACAAAAGACAAACTGGGGAGCCCCTAGTCTAGGGCGGCCCCCTTAAATACACGGGCGGCCCCCTTAATTTTAAGGGGACCGCCCACCTATTTAAGGGGACCGCCCATAGACTGACGCTCCTCCAGTTTGTCCTATAAATACTGGACTTTTCCCCACTATTTTCTCACATTTTGCACTCATTCTTTCTGTTCTAAAACAGCCCACACATCTCACGCAGCTAAAATCCTTGATCATTTAGATCATAAAGCTTTATTTCCAAGTGATCCAAGCATAATTCCTCAAGTGCAAAGAAAGAATACTTTCATCATCAATGAATTTTACAACCTCAAGGTGTATATTGCAATCTTATTGCATCCATATCACATTAGTTTAAATCACTTGTATAATCTTGTATTTGATGTGTAGTAGCTGAGATCTTTGGCGATCTTTGTAAGTATAATGTTAGATCGGGTGATCCTTACAAGATGTTATAAAGTTATGATGGAAAGTAGTGTGGTGAAGTGAAGTCACAAAGTTGTGAAGAAGTCTTGAAGTTGTGAAGAAGGTCCCGTGAAAGTTTGTGAAGTCGTGAACAAGTCGGAAGTTTGTGTTTGTATAGATTGGTTTCCGCTAAGATTAGAACTCGACATTAGCTTTGTGTCGTAAAGCGGGTAAGCAACGTTGTGTACGGTTGTTCTCCGCTAAATATAAATGAAATAATAAAAATAAAAAAAAAAAAAAACATATGGGAAGTTTTGTGACATAGTGAAGAAAACTCCTGAGGTTAGGTGCTCGGGGAGTCAGTAAAGGCAAGAGGTGCTTCGTTACCGAACCACATAAATTCCTCGCGTGTGGTGTGATTGTTCCTATTCTTATCACTTGTCTAACTTATCATTTCATATACTTAAATATTGTTCATATTGTCTAGGATTGAAATTCACAAAAAGTCAAAACTAAGTTTTACAAATAAACATAAACCTTAAATTAAAAAGCGGTAAACTATTCAACCCCCTTCTAGTTTTCCACAATTGGTATCAAGAGCCACGTTAAACAAGATTTTTAAAATAAATTGTATTTTAAAACTTGAATCGATCTATGGAATCCGAAAAATATTTAGAAGGGCAATCTATGCAAAGACCACCACTATTTGAAAGTGATGGATTTATTTATTGGAAAAATAGATTCAAAACTTATGTGAAGTCAAAAGATCTAGACCTTTGGCATGTTATTACCGATGGTGATTTTCCTCCTATTCAAAATAATACCGAAAGAAAAAGGATGATATTGGACCGTTTTCATAACAAAACGATGAGCTTAAATTGAAACTTGCAAAAAATAATGAAGTTAAAATGGTAATTTAAATTAAAATCTTGGGCCCACGTAAAGAATACGAAAGAATTTTTATGTGTCAAACCGCAAAAGAAAATTGGGATACTTTGTTAATCACTCATCAAGGTAATAATCAAGTCAAAGCTAACAAAATAGATCTTCTTGTTCAACAATATGAACAATTCATGATTCCGGAAGAGGAATCAATAGATAATGCCTTTGCTAAATTTAACACTATTATTACTAGTCTAAAAGCACTTGACGAAAGTTTTTTGAGCAAGAATTGTGTTAGGAAATTTCTTAGGGCACTACATCCTAAATGGCGCGCAAAAGTCACGGCGATTGAAGAATCAAAGAATCTAACAACCTCTAGCACGTTGACGATCTCATTGGGAATTTGAAGGTTTTATGAAGAAGTATTAAGAAAGATCTGAAACCGTCAAGAAGCAAAAGAGAACTAAGTAGATCTATTCGCCTTGAAAGCTAAAAGGATTCGAGTGAATGATGATACTCAACTCCGATAGTTAAGAGGAAGAATAGGATATAGCCTAAAAGAGACTTTCAAGAACATTCTTCAAAAAGACGAGGACGATTCGTAAGACAACCACATGAAGAGAGAAAATCATTTCAAAGAAATAAAGACGACAAAAATGGCAAAGGCAAAAGAAAATGCTTTAAGTGTGGAGATCCAAATCATCTCGTCGGAGAATGTCCAAAACTATCAAGATATCAAAATCAAAAAGCATTTGTTGGAGGATCTTGGAGTGATAGCGACGAAGATGAAGAGGAGAAGACAAATGACGAAAAGTCTTATGACTAAAGCTTCTAATGAGGTACTTTCCGAAACCGAATACTTTAGTGATGACCAATCATCATTAGACGAAAATGACTTAGATACTGAATATAGTAGACTATGCAAATTAGGACTAAAACAATTATGAATAGACATATTTGACCCATAGCTTAGAATTCATTAAAACTTGTTTCCTTATACACAGCCATTAGATTTTTTGAACTACACAGGAAAACTAATCAGTTGTTCCCAGATATTCGAGCATTAAGCTCAAAGCATTCTTTTAACCACAAAGCTCATTTTCACTAATTTTGACTTTTTGTTGACTTTACCGAGTTTGACTAAATTACTTTTACTGAGTTTAGACTTTACTGAGTTTGACAATTTGACTGTTAACAATTAAAAAACCAAACTCGATCCATTTGTATTAAACAATAAAGTAAACTCGGTAAATCGTCACCATTAGTAAACATCAATCAAATCAAAGCAAACCGTTAATCACAAACTCGACATTTATATCTTTCTGAGTTTTAAGTTAACTTCGAATTTTAACTCTGGATTTATTCACAGGTATTGATCTTTTATTTACCACAATTTCATAAAGTAAACTCGGAAAACTTTGAATGTTTCCGAGTTTGAAATCAATAAGTGAAAACACAAAAGATCGGACTTAAAAACATTCTAACTTATGTTTGAGAGAAAAAGTAAGTAATAATCGCTATTATAAGCCTCAACCAAATCATTTTTGAATTTTCCTGTCAAACTCGATAAAAGACTCGGTGAAAGAAAAGTTAAAATGAAAATCATTTCTTCCTTTTATAGCAACCAAAAAAGATTCAGAAATTTACTTTTCAGTCCCTTTAGTTACATATTCTGGAATTTTGAATTGGTGAGAGTTTTCAAAAACTCCCCCTCGAGTAAAGGATTCATAAAAAAATTTTTTTTTTTTCAAAATTTGGTCACCATTATCAAAAACTCCCCGATTGGAATAACCTCATGTTTATCTCATAGTCCGAAATTGAAAAGTGGTCAAAGTAAAATTGTTGGTTCAAATCAAAACCCACCCTTAGAAAAAGAAACATTTTCTCATTCAATTTTATGAGAGCTGTTTTTTTAGTTTGAATTCCGAAAGGATGGATAGAATAAAGATTTCCAATTACCCCATCGCAGATTTGATTTCCTATTTTTCATTTGAAAGCTTTTTATAAAAAACTTGGAATCATGAATCTAATTATGTGGTTTTTTAAATAATTTTAATTTTTTTTAATATGATTTTTTTTTGAATTTTTGAATTTTTGAATTTTTTTTTTTTGTTTTTTCAAAATGGATTTACATGTTTTTGTTGAATGAGTCTTTTGCAAGAAGAGACTTTGTCAGGCTTTCTAAACGGTGTTGGAGTCATACAGCTCATACCAATGCAATAAACCAATACTCAAAGCGTTCTTTAGGAAGAGCTTTAGTAAATAGATCCGCAAGTTGGTATTCTGCCCGACAAAGTAAAGTTCCCACTAGTACCCTCTCATCATGTTCCCTAATAATATATACCGATGTCTATGGTTTTGCTGAGAATGCGGGACTAGGTTGCATGAGATAGCAATGACACTCTTGGAATCACAATACATCGGAATCCGATTGTATTTGTATCCATAGCCTAGTAGTTGTGTACGCATCCAAATGACTTGTGCACAACATGCAGACACAACAAGGAAACATATTCGAGCCCTCAACAGTAGACAACATAGTACAATCTTATTTCTCGTACTCCACTTACTTGATAGACGAGCACATACAAGAAGTTAGCAAAAGCAATTTCCTGGGACGACTGTTTAGGATTACATAAGCCTCACTATCATCGACGATAAGTCGTTTGATCAGTATGAGTGCCTTGTAAATCAGCATCCAGTCTCTCAGTTGCCATAGGTGTGCTCATTGAGACACACTCATCCAGACCATGTTTCTTTAACAACTCAATCGCATATTGTGACTGACTTATGAATATGCCACGGAGAGATTGATGAAATTGAAGTCCAAGAAAGAACTTTAGTTCACCCATCATTGACATTTCAAAATTATTTTTCATTAGGTTTGCAAAACGTTTTGAAAAATCTGGATTTGTTGATCCAAAAATATTGTCGTCACATTAACTTGAAACAAGTAAATAATTGTCTCCCCCGTGACGTCATATGAACAGAGTCGGGTCAATAATACCTTTAGTGAACCCATGTTTAATTAGAAAAGAAGACAATTTGTCATACCATGCACGAGGTGCTTGCTTAAGACCGTATAGAGCTTTTTTCAACCTGTAGACGTGATCTGGAATTTTTGGATCAATAAATCCTTCATGTTGGCTGACATAGACTTCTTCTTTCAAAGGACCATTGAGAAAGGTCGTTTTGACATCCATTTGAAAGATAGTGATATTCTTATGAGCAGCATAAGCAATAAACATCCGAATAGCCTCAAGACAAGCAACAGGAGCAAATGACTCTTCAAAATCAATGCCTTCTTCCTGCTTATATCCTTTAGCCATAAGACGAGTTTTGTTCTGAACCACAATATTTTTAGCATCACACTTATTCTTCCAAAGCCATTTGAGAGCAATAATGTTCTTTCCTTCTGGTCGTAGAACGAGTTCCCAAACTTGAAGTCTCTCAAATTGATTTAATTCATCTTGCATAGACTCAATCCAACTATGATCTTCCATAGCTTCTTTGATATTTTTTAGTTTAATTGTACTGACGGTTAAAGCATACATGCATACCTCAGAATCTGTGTGTAACTGTTGGCGAGTCATAACAGGTTTTGATGGGTCACCAATAACTTGGTCTAGAGGATGATCTTTTGTCCAAATGTGAGTTGAGGGTTATACTTGGTGGAAATTCTACACATTTGATGGTACTAGAGCCGTTGTGGATGACTCAATTTCCTCACGACTTGGAGGATTATATGGAACAAACTGTGCATTACCATCAAACTCAGCAGTGTCTTCTTGATTAAATTCATCAGCCTCGGTCAAAGAGATTGGAGAAGTTTGTTCGTCAGATGTAGTGACAACAGGAGGAGCCTCATGCGTGTCAACAATGATTGAAGATGTGGAAGGTGAGTCTTCATGAACTTGAGTCGGTTGTGCAGCGGAATAGATGGGTGTATCAGAAGACTTCTGCTCATAATATTCTTCAAACATTGGACCGAACAAATTATCCAAATCTTCTTTGGATGGAGTATGCATTGGTTCTGCTGATGAATTATGATTGTTGAATCGTTGAAGTTCGGGTTCTAAACAATCGTGTTCAGAAGCCATAGCTGTGAGCTCGTCAAACTTGACATGAATAGTCTCCATTATCATTTTGGTTCGTCGGTTATAAATTCGAAAGCCTGTTGATGTTTCCGAATAACCAATAAACACACCAATGTCTGCTTTTGGTTTCATTTTTCCAAGATCATCTCGATCATTCGTTGGATAACACAATGAACCAAACACATGAAAATATGCAATATTCGGTTTTCGACCGCGTAACAGCTCATAAGGTGTTTTGTTGTATCGTGTATGGATGATTGACCGATTTTGAGTAAAACATGGACATTGTTGATCGAGTCATGCATCCTCTTGCTCTTAAATAAACTCGACGACCTCGAAGTGATCGTGGCAAGGCACACCATTCCGTCTCATCTTCATCTTCTCATCATCATGGTACGTCATCTCATCAAAATGGATGATGGATGATGACCTGTCGAATCTTTCTCGTGCAGTACTCCATCTCATTCAACCCTATCTTACTCTCTTGAAATCCACTCAACTACAAAACTACCACATTCCTTTGTTTCTGAACGAACCGATGTAACTCTATTGACGTCAAACGACTTGATCAACCAACGCAACAAATGTATAAGGAGATGCCGGAGGTTTCAAAGCATTTGGAAAGACACTTAAAGGAGTGTGGTAGCAAGAAGAAGATATGAAGAACTAGGAGTGAGTGAAGTTTGATGGCTAAGAATTGTTTGAAACAATTTATAACTTAATTTGTGTATGTTATAACCAACTTTGTGTGGTGTTCATCCGATTTATTCGAAAAAGACTTATGTGTGGTTTATCTTTTAGGGTACTTGTCTACTATGACTGCCTTAAACCTTGTTGTTTTATTAAGATTCAATTGTAGCTATGCCATCTTTGTTTCATGATTCAAAGCGGCTTTATTATATGATATTATGATTAATTGTGCTTATAAAATAAATCTTATGGGCTTGCTGAAAAAACACAATAAAAATTACACTTCACAAAAATTTGAGAAAAACTAAATTTTCTGTGAAAAATGGAACCAACAGTGGGCGGCCCCCTTAATTCATCAAGGCCGGCCCCCTTAATTTTAAGGGGGTCCACCCCCCTATTAAGGGGACCACCCTATAGATTTCACGGCCATCCCCCCCCCCCCGGTTTAAACATTATTTTTTTAAGCTTTTTGCCCTCTTTTAACTTGTATCAGCTATATTTGCTAGAATGCTCGAACAAATTTGGAATATCCTAAGCTTATTCAAATTCATTTCATTTTAAAACAAATCTCTTTTCTATAAATTCCCTCAAATGCATATCACCAAATTTACCATCTCCCCCATTCATCATCAAAACACATAAACCTACCATGGCCCTCAACTAGTGCCTCTATTTCCAAGTCTCCATGAGACCAAAAATCAATTTTTCCACAAACAACAAGTGTTTTGTGATTTAACCAAGTTGACACAAAAAATACATAAACCAAAACTTCCAAATTTCTTCACCCTAGTGCTCCTAATGCACCCTCTAAAACACCATCAACCAAAGACACTTCTTCATCTTCAATTGATTACATAACCAAATCACCAACCTCATCAACATCACTTTTACCAAATGGTTACTTGAACCCACCAACATCTCCCCTTCCAAGGGTTTCTCCACCACATCCAACTCAAGAAAATGCATCAATGGGACATCTTCTCACTCTTTCCCTAATTACCCCCACTGATGTCATAATTGATAATCCATCACCTTCACCACCTATCATTAGCAATCCCATTCCTTGTATTACTTGAAGGACATGGTAACTTAGCTTTGTTGTATCCTTAAACGAATCCTATCTTTGGGTTAAGTGATGAAATACTATTATTTGTTTGCATATATGGAAATATGCTCTCACACACCATCATCACCACACCACCTCCACCATTCTCCCCAAACTAAACATACTATAAAATAACAATCTGAGTTTTTTAGTTTCTCAATATTTATCATCCACCATTTTGCAAGCAAGTCCTATGAAGCTTTACTAGTTATAGGACTTTTTGTAGTTTTAATTTCATGTATGTTAGCATGTTATTTTCCTTATGTATGCATGAGTGTGTTTCACACACTATTTTAATTTTAATGAATGTTCAATATGTTGTCATGCCATATTTTTCTTCCTTGCTACATGTTAGAAATATTTGTATTGTTCTAACCCATTTTGTAGCCAAGAAACCATAGCTCGAATCCTTGGTGCCCTCAAACGAGGGGAGCACACATCAAGAGGGAGCACTTATTCTGTCGATTTTACTAGCAATCCTTGACGATGCCTTTTTGATTCTACAAAAAGGGGGAGAAATGGCATGAAACTCACTAAATATTTGTTTAAAAATAATTTTACATTTAATGAGTTTACATTTTGTAATCATCAAAAAGGGGAAAATTGTTGATAGAAATATAATGCATAAAAACATTATTAATATCTTTCACATTTTTACGTTTTGATAATCATAAAATATAAAAACGTTCAACGTAAAATTAAATGTAAACAAGTAATTAGGAGTAGATTCTCATTTCAAACATTTAATCAACTTAAATGGTATGAAAACTAAATGCTTAATGCATTTTATATCAAGGAAATTTTTATTCAACCTCAAAACTTTATAAAATATTGTTTCACATTTTTTTAAACATCACAATACTTTTTCTACATTTAATAAAATGTTTATTCAAATATAAACATTTGTATTTCAAAATTCTTGAACCTAAATGGCTAGAAAAGTCCACGTATAAACACCTAATCCTGATCAGGACAAAAATGGGAGATGTTGAAAATGGGCGGCACCTTAAATTCATGGGCGGCCCCCTAATTATAAGGGGGCGGCACCCTATTTAAGGGGACCGGCCATAGACCCCGCTCCTCTAGCTTATCCTATAAATACTAGACTATTCTCCAACATTTTTCTTACCTTTTGCACTCATTCTTTCTGTTCTAAAACAGCCCATACATCTCTCTAATCCTTTGATCTATTTTTAATCATAAAGCTTTGTTTCCAAGTGAATTAAAGCTGAATCCCTCAAGTGCATGTGAAGTATTACTTCCATCATCAAGTTGAAGAAGTCATTACACCTTTGTGTGCATAGCAATCTTGTTCATCCATATAAATATTTGTAATATCAATTGTTAAATTTGTAAGTGTGTGTAGTAGCTTGATCCTACGATCTTTGTAAGTTATAGTTTGATCGTGGTAATCTTAACACAAGTAGTGTTCGAATAGGTGTAATATAAGTAGTGTGGTGGAGTGAAGTTTTGAGTCCATGTGTTGTTGTGAGAAGGTGTGAAGTTGTGAAGAGTGTGAAGAAGGTGTGAAAGTGTGATGAAAGTTGTGAAGAAGTTGTAAGTCGTGAACAGTGTGAAGTTGTGTTTGTGTTAGATTTCGTTCTAGCTACGATTAGAACTCGAAATTTAGCTTTGTGTTCGTAATCGGTGTAAGCAACGATGTGTACGCGTTTTCTCCGACATAAGGGAGTTATGGTGACACAGTGACAGAAAACTTCTCGAATTTGGTGCTCGGGAGTGGAGTAGGGCGAAGAGGTGCTCGTATCCGAACTATCTATAAATCTAGCGTTGTGGTTTGTAGTTCTTACTCCTTATCTCTTGTTTTACTTTATCATTTCATATACTTATATTGTTCATATTTTGCAAGCGTTGAATTCACAAAAAGTCGAATCTAAGTTTTACAAACATACATAAACCTTAAATTAAAAAGCGGTAAAACTATTCAACCCTCCTTCTAGTTTTCCACAATGTTGATTGATTCTATTTGATGTTTATTAGAATAACTTGAAGTGCCATGTTTCATATTCAAGATTAATCTTTCTTCACTGTCACGGAGAATCAATTCTTCTTCGTATACGTCAATCAAAGCATGAGCGGTCCTCAAGAAAGGTCTTCCCAAGATAAGGGGAACTCGAGGATCACTTTCATAATCGACGATGACGAAATCAGCAAGGAATGTGAACCTTCCTACCATAATAAAAACATCCCTTGCAATTCTAACTGGTGTATAAACCGACCGGTTAGCTAATTCAAGGGTCATTCGGGTGGATATAAGTTCGGATAAACCTAACTTTTTCCAAACCGAGAAAGGCATCAAGTTGATACTGGCACCTGTATCGCATTACTAAGGGGCTCGCGAAAGGGGGCGCACACCGTTTATCATGAATTGTGAGTTCTGCAGCTCATGGAAAACACACAGGATATAGTACGCTCTCACTTAGCTCCAGAGTCTGATCTCTAAGAGTACCTGCCGTAGACGATCCCCCCGCCGTTACTTATTAGTAGGTACATAATATCCCGCCTGAGCCCACATACATAGTTTTATTCGCTGGAGCCAACCGCCTGTCATATTTACTGCAACCACGACTTACTTGTAAAAGTTTCTCCTTATTGGAAAGAGAAGGAAGAGCTTTAAGCATTTCGCAGCCCACTGGGTGTACCTTCGGCTCATCTAAATTCAGTGCCCACCCAACATCAACAAGAGAGATATGATGTGAAGTTGTGCCCCCCCCCCCCCTTGTACATTTGCCAAAACTTTATGAATTTGCTCCCATTTCATGCCGCTGTCTTGCTGTTTTTCCTTGTACATCTTGACGGTTATGGGTCTACTGGGGTTAACTCGTTAAAGAGGATCCCTTTTTGGCATATCATAAATTTTTTGTAAAGGAGCTTGAGGTTTTTAGACAAGAAGAGGTGGGACCTTAATGGTATACTCAATAAGTTCCGGGTCTGTTAACGTCTCCTCTGCTCATTCATCCTCCCCCGGATTAATGAATGGGGAGGATTTTTGGACACGGAAAGGTCACATCTAAACTATACCATCTTCGGGTGGTTGAAGGCTTCTCAATTCTGACCTTTCAGGTTAGCAATGGTGTGCTTGGGAGTGATCCCGTAGACGAAGAAGATAGCAGTGTTCTTTGAAAAAGAAACTGCATCATGTTCTTAAGGTCATTTGTTAATTTTTTTTTGAAAGCATTATTTTCGATTCTGCGTTGTAGAATGCATTTCACTTCTTAATTCTGATTTCAAATTACTGATATGATTTCTTATAGCTTGCATACTTAGGCCTCATTTGTTTTCTTAAATTTCTCCAAGTCACTCGGAGTGGCAACTTGAGTTTGTTAAATCGAAGCTTGATAAGACGTATTTCCCTGATTGAAGGTTAGTTCCTTATTCTGATTAAACCTTGATTTTTGCACATTTCGGTTGACCAAAACCGGGTGGCCAAAATTGATTAGCTACACTTTAAGGACGATAACCGGTACTTTCCTTGATTATAGTTTACTGTGGCTGCTAAAACATATCCTTAAATATTGTCTTGATAGCCCAAAAAAGTGTTGCCATCAGTGGCAGGGCACTATCGGTAAGAATGAGCTCCACCACAAGTAACACAAGATTCCTCAACAGCTTTTAAGGAAGCTGGAGTTGGGATTACTTGATGTTGTTTAAACATTGTGGTCATGGCACTAGTCATGTTTTCAATAATTCTCAACACACCTTGAGTACTTCGTTCCAAAAGATTGCCACCGGCGGCAGAATTCAAAGAATCTTGATCGGATGGGTTTAAACCATTGTAGAAGGTATCGAGTTGATGCAATTCAGTAAAACCGTGATGTGGGCATGCTCGAAGGAGATCTTTGAATCGGTCCCATGCATCATAAAATGACTCATCAAAACGTTGTTGAAAATTTGAAATTTCATTTCGGAGATTTGTTGTTTTTGAGGGAGGAAAGAAATGGTTAATAAACTTGGACACAAGATCGTCCCAAGTGAGAATAGAACGAG
>BQNB010021110.1:0-15291 GCA_026074375.1 Tanacetum coccineum | reverse complement strand
ATGATTCATTTAGATTTGATCTTACTGATGATCATATTCTTCCTACTAAAAGGAGTGACTTTCTTTCTGAGGAGTTCACCTATGAACTTTCTCATATCATATCTCTACCAGAGTATGATTCTTTCCATTTTGGAAATGAGGATATAGTTATTTCCTTGAGTGGCAGTCCTACTCATTCTTTTGATTCTACTATAGGTTTTCCTTCCCAGTCTCTTACCTCATTCAAGGATATTGACTTACTATTGGAAGAGACCGACGCTTTTCTTGATTCAATACCTCCGTCTATTGATGATGGAATATATGATTCCAAGGGTGATATCTTATTCCTTGACAATTCATTAAAGGATGAACCCTCGGAAATTAAGGAGTCTAATCCTAAGACTGCTAATTCTGTTGACTTATTACTCATTGGTTACTCAAGTCTCATTAACGAGGCCTTTGAGAATGATTCTTGTCCATCATTTCCTTCTGGAAATGAGGACAAAGTTTTCAATCCAGACATACTCGATTATTTTGTCACCAATGATGTAATTTTTGGTCTAAGTTTCACCCATGAGGAAAGTACCTTTATGTTAAAAATTGTAATGTTTTTTAAAGTTTAATGAAAGCTTGATGTTTTTATGTTAAAAATTCTCTGTTTTTATGTTCTTGTTTCATATGAGTTAAAAATGTTCTACAAGCTCTTATTTACTTTTACTTAAGCAATATAAGTTTTTCCATAATCTTAAAGAGTTTAAGCAGTTTTCACCAAAAATCCACCCCTAAAATACTTCAGCTTGTTTGTGGAAGATAAGCCAGATTTGGAAGGGCTTATAGGACCTCACTAGCTTGTTTTTAAACAAGCTAGAGCTTGTAGAAAACCTCTAAGAGCAATTTATGTCCTTGTTTAAGCAAACGACTTAGTAAGTTCTCATTTACAGTTTTTTTTACTTATTTACTGTCTCAGCTTATTAGACTGCTTATTTTCTGCTTTTTACTGCTTATTTATGCTTATTTATGTTGTCTATTGCTTATTGATGCTTGCTTATTGTTTAAATCTCTTTTGTTCATGTTTTGATATAAACTACCATATATTAGCTTAAAACTGCTCATTCTTATTTGCTTATTTTCAGTGCTTATCTTTGTATTCTTGTTGCTTATTTGTCCTTATTTTACCTTATGTTTAATCTATTTTTTGTTTTTATAACTTTTCTAAGTCTGTTTCAAGCTTAAAATGAATTTTGTAAATTTAAAAGGGTGTTTGGCACAAGCAGCACTAACACTAACCCATGTTAGTGCTGCTTAAGTCTCTTTTGACTTAAAATCCAACTTTGTTACGCTCTTTTAAGTTGTTTTGATCAGATTTTATAAGTTTTCAAAGTTAAAATTAAGTTTTAAGGTTTAGTCTTCATATTATTAGAATCTGAGGGTTTGAAGTTCTTGAAACCAGCTTATATGCTAAGCTTCTCATAAGCTGCATTTTAGTCTTTGTTTTTGCTTGTATTTGACCTCTATATGCATCAAATTAGAGTTCCTAAATTTTACAAGTGTCATTTGAAATTTTAAGTTCTAATCTGTCATGTTATGGTTTTAGTTTTATAGGCTTAAACATCACTTTTCAATCTCAAATTTAGGTTAGTATAAGTTTGTTTTAGGTTTTGAATTTCATAGCTTAAGCTCATTAGGTGACAAACTTAATTTGTTTAAGCTTATTTTGAAATTTAGCCTTCATCTACATAGCTTAATTTAGGGTTGCACTTAGCCCTTTAGTCTTTTAGAAAATCTTGAAAAAACCAAAACATAGGATTTACTGCCATTTTCATAAGTCATTTTCTAGCTCACTGGTGAACCCAAATGCTTAATTTTTGCTTATTCTTATAGCTTATAGTACTAGTTTAATCAGTTTTAACTTTTTAAGGTTTAGATTTTAGCTTTACTAGCTTAAAAGTGCCCTTGTAGTATGTTTTATAACTTTTCTCTAAAACTGCTTATTTGCTTTCTGAGCTTTCCAGCTTATTTAAATGCTTATGTTAGGGTTAGGTTTTCTTATTAGGTTAGGTTTAAGTTTCTAGTAGCTTATTTAGTTTGAGGTTTAGCTTATAGAAGCTTGTTGCATAATTTGTTAAGGGTAAAAGCTTTTAAGCTTTTTAGGCCATTTATGTCTCTTGTTTAAGCTTATTTCTGGCTTATTTTAAGTTTCTGAAAAAAAGTTTTTTTTAAAGTGCTTATTTTAGTCTAATCTAGTTTTTTCAAAAAGAAAATTTGCAAAATAAAAATGTTAGGCCGTATAGGGAAGTCTCAGGTTTCGAACCTGAGACCTCTACCTTAACTGCCCAACACTTTAACACACACACCCGCTACCATCTCGCCTTTGGGTCTTTTCTGTTTTAGTATAAAACTTTAATCCTTTTAAGCCATTTTTGCAAGTTTAAGCTTTCAGACCTTTTGGGCTTATTTCCAGCTTATTCAAATAAGCTGGTGAACCCATTTTATTCTTCTTAAGTGTAGAATAGATAAAAGTACTTTTCCTAAAAAAATTAGATTTTTATAAATTAGTTTAATATTTTTTAAATTTTTTTAGATTAAAACAGTTTTTAATTCATAAAATATTAAATAAAAGTCAAAAAAATATAATTCTTTTTCTAAAATTATTTTTAATCATTTTTGGACTTTTAGAAATTAAATTTGCATTTTTAGGGTTAAAATTTGATAATTTAGGTTTTTAAGTCCTGATTTTAGATTCCCGTTATCGTTTTTTAGCTTAGAATCTTAATTGCTTTAATTGTTTGCTTGCCTTATGTGCTTTTGCATTTCATTATTAGAAATAGAATCCAAATCAAATCTTGATTATTCAATCACGCGATCACGAACTTAAACAAGATTCTCCATTCACGCCTCGTTGGAAAACGACCCGGAAGGTTTTGAATTTTACTTTGGTTAAAAGTAATTTTCTTAAATCCTTTTGGAATTCTTATTATATAATATAATTGATATATCACAATTTCTCTCTCCTTTTAATTGACAATTTTGATATGTGGATATAATATATATATAAATATATATATATTATATATATATATATATATATATATATATATATATATATATATATATTATATAATTAAGTTTTTTTCAAATCACCAAGCACAAAAACACACACACAAACGATCTAATCATCCCATGAGCTCTGATACCAATTGTAGGTTCCTAGATTTCACACAAATATGAACTAGAGAGAGAAAGCTAGAGAGAGATGGAAGGGAGAAACATATGAAAAAACATAATTTTGTGTGTGTAAAATGATTCAACCAACACCCTCTCCATGTGTGGAGAGGGCTTTTATACAAAGGATAAATCGGGCTTTCCATGGGCTTTCTATGCTTTGGCCCAGTTAGCTTACTAAATAATACATAAAACTGTCTAACTATTACAAAGGCCCGTGATATTAATAATGATCGTCACTTCACTAAAAACTGAATTCCTAACAATCTCCCCCTAAGGGACGATCGTTGAGATCTCATAAATGATCAACACTTTCTGTATTTCTAACACACCACCTTGAAGATTATGCGAGTACGCGTATTGCATCGGAAAATATTAAGTAGGATGACTTATAATCTCTTTATTCGAAAGGATTAGGACGCCTCTTCATTTAAATAAATAAATTGTAAATCAACGAACCATAAGTTTATCAATTCAATATTTACATAAATTGGGAGGCTTCTTTATGTAAATAATAAATTATAAATGAGTGGGCTTAATGGTATCCAATATGACACGAGTATGAACTCAAACCCGATAATCACCGGAATCCTTTAAAAAGATCTAGAAGCACAATCATGTCTTACCACTCAACAGAATCTTAAGGCCTTACTTGGAACTACCTTATCTCATTCTTAAGTTATTAATTTTACCGTTACAAATCATTACGATCATGAACTGTTTGTGGAGCTAACCGACTTGTGCAGTCTTGAGCTAATGGATTTGATTCATCCTCGAACTAACGACTGGGTGCAATATTTCACCACCTATCACGTAAGCTTTCTCACGAACTCCTCCCATTTGTTGACCTTTGTTCAGCGGTTGTTATTTCTCAAAACGTCCTCACTCTCCGCATTCCATCACCGTTTGTTATAGTTATTGTTGCTATGTATTCTTATACTTTTGACTCGCGACTCCATATGTTTGTGTTAAGATTTTCAAATTATTAAAATGAATAATTATTTTAGTGAAGATTTTTGATTATTTCGGATATATAATTTGTTCTTGTTGAGAGGTTGTGAGATTTGTGAGTTGCAACAAAGATGGCGATGAGGTTAGGCTAGTATTATAGTGGATTCGGTTGATTGGTTTTGGCGTAAAAGAATTTTGGATAGTTTGGGAAAATATGACGGCGTTATGGTCAAGTTTTTGGTCAAGTCCATGGGTGATTTGGAAAAATATAGTTGTTGGTCTGAATTTTAAATGAGGGTAAACGGACGTTTAAAAATGTTTCGAAAGGTTTATTAAATACCAAAAGTCTTTGAAAATATTTGTGGAGCTTCTTAATATTAAAGCGAAGGTTTAGCAATTTTCTAAAAATGCCGGTGGTCGTTTCTAAATATAGCAAGTTTATATATATATATATTTTTAGCAAGCTAAGGATTTTGGTTAGACGCTAGGGTTTCACTAGTTCGTTTTTAGAAATATGGAAACGATTAAAATAGGGGACACTATTAACGTCTCGAAACTAAAAACTTTCCTAAAATGGAAACTTTATATAAATAGTAACTTTTCGTAAGAATGTTGTAACATCTTCATAAACTTAATAAGTTCGTAAAAACACATTTTGTTGACTAAACTAAAGCACAAATATATATGGTTGTCTATTTCGTTATTAAACGTTGTGTGCAACGTTTGGTTATTATTATTATTTCTCGTTCTGCGATGCGTCTATTTACTAGGTCGCGGCTAGAGCCGTTCGGTTATACTTTATTCACATCGTTTGCTTACGGTGAGTTGAGTCGCGATACATCCTTGTACTTCCTAAATAAGTTGAATACTTACATCCTTTAGCCTCGTCCGATGTTAACCGTCGAACCTTACGGATATCAGAAACTAGACTCTGTCCTTAAACATTTAAACCCTCATATAGACATACCCACGCGCCTACACTTTCTCCTTTGATGTTTTCACTATTAAGGGACTTTCCTTATAACATGTTTATATCAACCATAAAAATTGTAATGATATTTTTCTGAAATACCTATTCTGATGGGTTGAATATCCTGGTCAAACCTAGCCAAAATTTATGTATATTAAGAAGTGTCGAAAAATCGAATTTTGTTGAATAAAGTTATCAACGCCATGTTTAAAACGGGGTCATTAAATCCTAAATCTTTTCTTGGTCACACAATCGGTTAACTCAAATCGAATCTCAGGACGTGATTCCTTTAAGGGGTGGGTACTGTAACAACCGGCAATTTTTAGAACTTTAAATTACTATTTTATCCTTTGACTTTTTGGGTTTGACTTGACTTTTTGACCTTTTACTGTCACATAAAACGATTCGAGTCAAAGTTTTATTTTTACGGACACCGCTTGCTCGTGACACCCAATGGCTACCAAATAAATAATAATCATTTTAAATATATTTTATAAAAATATTTATAAAATAGCAGTCGAGTAAATACTCATTTTCGTAGGAAAAACTATTTTAAACGCAACGGCGTAATTTTCGTGTCTTGAATCAATCGTTAACTAGCCTAAACTAGTCCCGAACCATTATTTAACAAAAATTACACATCCAGTCCTTCTAATAATATTTACAACATTAACCTTGATCTATTGTGCACTTGTCACTTTGTTTTTTTAAACTTTCCAACATATATAAAGTTAAACATTAGGGTTCACCGCATTTTGATATAACCCTAGCCCCCCTTCTCCTCTCATTTTCCGGCGCCTCCCCACCAACTCCGACCAACTTCCGGCCACCTCCGGCCATCAGCCGCCGCCTGAAGCATCAACACCACCCACCGCCGACACCAAAAACCACCACACCGACGCTGCCACACCACTCCAACCATCCTCACCGCTACCATCATCTTCATCAGCCGACCAACCTTCACCCCACGACACCACCTCCATCACCGCTGCACCACAACACCGTCGTCACCATCCCTACGCCACCAACATCATCGCCATCATCCGAACACCACCGATCTACCAACACCATCACCACCGCGGCTGCCATCTCCACGCCACAGCCAGCAGCCGCTGCCATCATCACCACGTCGCCTCCATCCCCACCACAACCGCATACCACCACCACCTTCGCCCCTCTGTTTTCTGAATATTGGATGGTTACATATTTGTTAAAACTAATAATAATTTTTGTGTGTGGTTTCGGTTGTTTAAATGTGTTTTCATTTTGTTTAATTTTGTTTTTGGTTCTTTTGATTCGGTTGGTATACACACCCAAATAGGGTGTTTGTTTCCGCGTTTTAACAGCCCGCATAGGGCGTTTGGATATGAGGTTAGCAGCTCCAACGAGAGTGTTTGGTTATGTGTTTTACAGCCCTAAAGGGGTGTTTGGTTTGTTGTTTAACAGCACATAGGATGCGTTTGGTATAGCAGCCCCATAAGGGGTGTGTTTGGTTTTGCTTATTTTTGTTATTTGTTTGATTTCGTTTAGATATGTATTGAAACACGCGGGTAATTTGCAACATGGATTGATTAAAAATTGGAAAACGTTGAATTTTATAAAAATGGAAAACGTCGTATAAACGAATAGGTCATGTCGAAATTTCTATAAATTTATATACTTAGTATTTTTCACTTAAAACTTCTAATATTTTGGAAACCCGATAAAAAGGATTAAGTTATAGTCTTAAGATATTCTATTTATAATTATACAATAAACCGGTAAATAAACGAAAACTATACTTTTACAAACAATACAACTAGTTTAGTTAAAACGCGTAACGAAATACTAAATTATAAAATATTATTTATAATTCCCGACTAATAGACAAAATAATAACTTTTGTACAAACTTAAAAAGCATCATTTATCTAATTCGTAACTTTAAAACACGTGTTTACTTCTAAACAAGAACTCTTTATTAATTTAATTGGTGATTTCCGAACACGTATCGAGTTATTTTGTTTCAATTATTTTTCTCACGTTCCTTATATAATACTTGGAAAATATTATATACTTTGACTATTTTTATCTTTCTCGTCTTCCTTTTTCTTATAAAGTATTGTATATTTTTCTTGTCTTTCATATTTAATATATACGGAATATATTACATACTTTGCTTTTACCTTTCGGTTTATTTTATTTAACCAACCACCAAACTCTTACAACTTGAAACCTCAATCCTTTATCAACGTGTCGCGTTGATGTACTCATCCATCGGAAAACCCCCAATTCATCATCCTAAACTAGTGGGATATAGCCGTTAAGATAAAATGCATCTTCTTGGTCGAGCCGTTCCGTTTTCCATTTGTGCTGTGCTTATTATTTGCATTTCTGCTGATTGTTCTGCAACATCATGGTGAGTTCATAGCCTCACGTTTTACTTATTTTATATTTACCTCATAACTTTTGTGGTGAGAACCTGCTCGTTTACAAACTTGTTTACTCTAATGATTTCAAACTTTTATAAATGTTTGTTTGCAAACTCGGTTACATGATTGATATCATACTTTGTTTTACTTATGGATGCAATTACTTAAAGCCTTTCTTTTGGAAATACATTGGTTACTTTTACTTTGGACACAGGTACTTTACGTGAGAATTTCCCTGTTTACGTGTTGCCTAAGTAATAGTGAAACTTATATGCCCGAGTTATCATGAACCATTAGTTACTTATGATCAATTGGATTGGTAAGTGAGCGCGAGTGTTGTAAATAGATCTATTGGGACTAATCATCCCCGTTCGGGTTTGGTAATTCAGACTGGTTGGGTACTTGACGGACTGTATAGGCCAACAGACGTATACCATGTCGAGTGATACGGTGAAGCGCCATGATGGCACCCGTCAGGGCAAGTTTATTAAGCATTATGCATGCTTCCATTACATTTAGCCTTGGTGTCATGAGCTTAGTGCAACGTAAATACCTCTTTTAGGTGAAGTTGTATCTATTATAACTGTCACATGCGTTTTATAACTTATGGTCCACATTACTTTTGTTGAATGTTTTTGATTACTAAATGTTTTTTATAAAACTTTGAGTGAAGCAGTATTCACTAAACGTTTTTTTATCCTCATAAATATTTTACTTAAACCTATGAATTCACCAACTTTATATTAATCGTTTTTTGCATGTTTTTCTCAGGTGTTTAGCTTTGGACTTCTTGACGTGCAATGTGGAGTCTACGTGCAATATGATACCATTTATCAAGACTTTATTTCTCATTCATACTCGTTGTCTTTTGAAAACCAAATTATGTTTCCGCTACATTTTACTTACGCTTCCGCAAATGTTTAATTTCCTTTGAATCTTGTAAAACTTAGCTATTTCTAAATAATGCAACGAGTTATGATTTTCAAAACGTCTATTAGTGGTCGTTCTCTCATGCTTTGTGTGATGTATATTATGATGTCACGCCCTCGAACATGTATTCTGTCCAGGCCCCGTTTGGGGGTGTGACATTGACTATACTTAGGTGATTTTATGTTTAAATCTAATGAGAGACTAAAGGGCTCAAGAACTGACCCCAACAATCTCCCCCTATTTGAATATACAAATAGCCTAAGTTTATCAGTAGTAAGTAAGCAAAACAACGTCTTCTTACAAACTGATATAAATTGAACAACATACACTGCTAACCATTCATATTAACTTTCATTACATTACATTACAAAAGATAAAGTTATTACAAGCAATTATAACTTCTACTGCCTCAACTGCTCAATGGTCCTCATCTGTTTGAGTGGGTTCAGGTTTCTCTTGTTAACTTCAGCAAGCAAAAAGGAATTGAAGGTCCTGGCATGATCATCAAGTCTAGGACCTTGATGAAGTCTGAAGAAGATTTCTTGTACAGTGTACAACATCTCATTTAGGAAATCTATAAAGTCTTCAATGGTAACCAAATCCTGCCTGTGGTAAGAGTTGAACATGATCATACCCAGGACTGGTTCATTAAGCACAGTTCTAGCTGGATGATCTTCACACTAAACTGATGACTTGAGCCTTTTGTTTGCTCTGAAATAGTTATGGATGTCATCAGCATTCTTTCTCTTCTTATTTGCAAGATCATTCAATTTGTCGAGATGATCTTGTTTACTTAGAGGTTTATCCAAGTCAATTCCCAGTTCTGCTTTAGTTTCTTAGAGATAATCCATTCTTGTCTAAATTCGTCCATAGATGGTGAACCATCCTTTTTCTTTTCTGTTTGGACAAGCATTTACTTCCTCTCTCCATTCACCCAGATGTAAGTCATTGGCTTTGAAGTTTAGAATGACTTCACTAGTCCCATCCTCTCTATAAACCTTTAGTGTTATAGGACATTTTCTAGTCAAAACATCACAGTTTGTGATTTTTGAACTTGCTCTTTTGTTCAACATTTTATCACAGTACTTGTCATACTATAACTTGGCTTTGTAGTACTTAGACACCACATCAGGACCAAGAAGATTAACCAGTTCTTCTTTTCTTACTTCCACTTCATGTTTGGCTGCTTCAGCTTTGTCAGATTTCTTAATTTTCTTTTGTTCCTTGATTTATTCTTCAGTAAAATGGACATGATCCCCACCTTCAGTGATAAAATCAAACTTCTTCAATTTCTTCTTCTTTAAGGATTCAACCATGGAACCAATTAAATAAATTATATCATCAGAATCACTTTCACTACCCTCTTCTTTAGCATCCTTTGAAGACATAGCCTTTTTGCCCTTGTCTTTCTTGATATGCCCCCCCTCAGGTTTAGAGGAGCTATTTAGGGGACTTGAGAGGAAGGGAGATTGAAGTGATGAGGTAGTTGATGAAGTGACAGTGGTTGTGATCGGTGGTGTTGTGATAGCCTTTTTAGCATCCTTTGCAGCTTTTCTTTGAAATAACCGAGAGATGGTGACTGGATTTGTGTTCTTCTCCCCCTTAGCAGGTTGAGTGCCAGCTTGGCCTGCTGAAGGAACACTAGTATCTTTAGTCTTTTGTGATGCAGAGTTTATAACCTGAGCAAACTTATTTAAAGCTTCAGTAACTTTGTTAAGCAAACTTGGAAGAGCATCCAAGGTCTTGAGCTTAGCATGAATAGATTGAATTTGTGTTGGTACAAAAAGAAATTCTGCTGGAAGTTCCCACTAAAGAGTCTTTAGTTTAGCAACGTGTGTGGTAAGACTTGCAACAGTTGATGTAAAATCCTCCAATTTGTTATGGATTTCTTTCAAATCCCCCGGTAGCTTAATCTACAGCTCATGAATATGCTTCTTTAGCTCTTTGACTTCACCATTTAGTTCATTGAGCTTGGAGGAGAGTTCTTTAAGCTCAGTTGGTAATGAGCTACTAAAATCATGAGCATATAAAATCTTTGTGAATTCGTGTTTTAAAGATTTTACCAAAACCTTAGTGAGATGTGCTACATTTAGGAAGGATGGTTGAGATGATAAGAGAGCCACTTCAGCTTGCTTTGTTCTTTTCAAGCTTCAGTTTTCTCTTCTTAGACTAAAGAATAAGAACTTGACTTGTCAGCTCTTGGAGTTGAATAAACCTTGGAGATGGAGGTTAAGGAGCTGAAGTGTCTTCAGTTTTAATATGTTTGGTAGCATGAATTTCTTCAACTTCTTCTTCCCTTTCACTTTCATCAACAACAATGATATGATCATACTTTGGGGAGTCCAAATCCATAAAGTCAACCCCCACATCCTAAACCAGCCTGGATAAGTCTTCCAGCGTGATCTTCTTTTTTTGTATCTTCAGAGCTGGAGAGAATAGGGGAAGTGTTGAACTCTTCCTCAATCTTTTTTGCAATATCGCTGGCTCCCTGCACCTGTTGAGAGCTGGAGAGAACAGGGGAAGTGTTGAACTCTTCCTCAATCTTTTTTGCAATATCGCTGGCTCCCTTCCCTGTTGTAGGTTGAGTGAGGACAGTTTTCAACCCTTCACTCGTAGATTTAGTTTTCTCTACAAGAACATGTGGGTTAGTACCTGCAAATATATTATCAAGTGAAAATTTGTTTGGTCCTTCATCATTACCTGTGGTTTGAGATATAGAATCCTTAGGAGCCAAAAGGCCAAAATCAGCTCCAGCTTTAGACTTTGCTGAAACATCATGTTTTGATGTAGACTCAGAGTGAATAATGGTAGAAACTGAATAAATAGTCTTATTATGAATAGATGCTGACATACCACTACTGAGCTAAGGGTTGGCTCCTCCTTCACTGGTGACCCCTAAAGATGTTGGGCCACCAGTTGCTTGTTGGTCCTCTTTATGCAGTCCAACAACTACATGTGTAGAAGCCGGAGTTGGCTTGAGTTTGTGTCCAAGGCCGAGTTGGACTGAGTTTCTTTGACTAAATGGCCAGTTTTGGATCCAGTGGGTGCTTTGGAAGACCCACCTTTGGTTTCCTTAATCTTAGACAAACGGTGATGTTTAGAAGGAGTTGGTTGCTTCCTATGTCCGGATTTAGCTCTAGGCTTTTTGCCGTTGGAATCCTTCTTCCTAGTGTAGGAAGAGGTATTGGGAGCTTTATGTTCCACTGGCACATCTGTATTGTAGATGGCCAGCATTTGGCCAGTAAAGGGAGGTCCTTCAGGTTGGTTTTTCTTTAGTGCCCAGTTGTAAACACTGAAGACTTGAGTGGGTTAAGTGTAACATTGTCATTTCAATACCCCTTCATTTTGTGTTCCAGCAACAATGTTAGCCTCAATTTATTGAGTCGAACAAGGAAGTTCGGTCACTCTACGATGGAACTTCGGTCTTTAATTAGTTAATGTTGTAATAGGATAATATCGGGAATCGGGCTCGATAGTTAATCTAATATTGTATATGTTTCGGGTTTAATCCCAAACAAAACCCGAGCCCGGGTCCTAGTTAAATATCCCGCGCGTACCTTTAACGTGACGGGGTATATAAGCTTTTTCTTATTTAGAAAAAGTAAGTTGTTTCATTTCTAATATATCTTTCTCTTTTCTTTTCTCTCTCATTTCTCTCTCCTCTTTCTCTCTCTAAACAACTCAATCTCTCTTTCTCATTTCTAGTTCCGATTTATCCGCGCACTTATATATATACTATATATATATATATATATATATATATATATATATATATATATATATATATATATATATATATAAGGATAATACCAATTAAAGAGAGAGTAAGTATTCCAAGAGGTTTTTAAGAGATTACTTTTATCCAAAGTAAAATCCAAAACCTTCTCGAGTCGTATCCCGAAAACGATAACTGGAATTAAAAACGCGACTCTAAAACCTAAATTATCAACATTAAACCCTACAAAAGCAAATTTAAATTTTAAAGGTCCTAAATGATAAAAGAAAATTAAAAAAAAGAATTATATTTTTTTGACTTTTATTTTATTTATTATGAATTAAAAACTGATTTAATCTAAAAAATTAATTAAAAATACTAAACTAATTTGGAAAATTCTGAAAAATTCAGGAAAAGTCCTTTGAACAATTCTAAGCCTAGGAAAAATAAAATGGGTCAGACAGCTTATTGGAATAAGCTGTAAATAAGCAAAATAAGGCTGAAAGCTAAATTGGCTAAAATGTGTATAAAAGAAAAGTAGTGTGGAGTAATAAACGAAAAAGACCCCAGGGCAGTTGGTGAGTGTGTGGTGTGTTGAGGCTTTGTGCTATGAAGGAGAGGTCACAGGTTCGACCCTTGGGGCCTCTCTTTTTATAAAACCATTTTTTTTATTTTTCTTTTTAACAACTTATAAAATAAGCTCAAATGACAAACTTTAAAAAAGAAACTTTTTTCAAAACTTAAAAATAAGCTAAAGAAAAGTGACAGATTTGCCCTCTTTTTTTTACTAAGTGATATATAGCTAAACTGCTTGGCTTATTTTAGACTTAAAAAGCACTTGGAAAAGAAAAATAAGCTAATACAGAAGATAAGCTACACCTAATAAGCAAATAAGATTAAAAATAAACAAAGAAAATAAGCTGAAAGGGACAAAAAAGCAATAAGACAAAACACATAAGAAAAACTGTTTAAAAAGGCTAACAAGCTACTTTTAAGCTAATTTTTAAAAGCCTTAAGTTATCTTTATGGCTCAATGACCTATATGCAGATCAAGCTTATCCTATAAGCTATAAGATTCAGCCAAGAAAAAGAAGTTTGAAACTCAAATAAGCTATGAAAAAGCTAAGTGAAAAGGCTAGTTCAGACAGAATGCTATTTTTTTCCTGATCTTTTCAAGTTTTTATAAAAGACAAAAGAACTATTTACAGACTCAAAATAAGCTACCAAAAGAGTTTCAAAATCCAAACTAAGCTTAAATAGATTTAGCTTATAGCACAATGAGCTTGTGCTATCAATTTCAAAATCTAAAACTAACTTTTACTAAGCTAAATTTGAGATTGAAAAGTGACTTTCTAAAACTTTAACACTTAAACAAAACTTGACAGATTTGAAGACCAAAATCTCAAAGCACCACAAATACTTATCCAACTTTTAACCAACTGCATTTCAACACAAAATGAAGCATAAACCAAGACCTTAAAACTATCTTTTAGCAAGAATTTAAAATAAGCAGTTTGAAAAGGTTTTAGGACCATAGATTTAGACAACTTGTAGAAAATACCTTAAAACTTATTTTTAAACTTTAAAAACTTTTAACACTGATTAAAATAACTTAAAAGAAGCTTGACAAGGTTAGATTGATGACCCAAAACAATTTTTAACTCATTTTGACCCCTTTTGAACTCTTATCCCAAACACCCCTTTAAATTTTGAAAAGCTATTTTAAGACTGAAACAGACCCTAATAAGCATTAAGTTATGAAAACAGATGATATTCATGCATGCTAATGACATTTAAGCCAAAACCTAAGAGAAATTAGCACTGGAAATAAGTTGAACTATTAAGCTGATTATACCTTTAATGAAACAGTTTAAACTCTAAAACTAACATATCTACATTCATTCTATTTCTAGACTATGATCTATATATAATAAGCTAATTTGAGACAAAATAAGCACATTGCAATCACTAAGAAACACAAATAAGTAGTTTAATAAGCTGAATTGAAAATTAAGCTAAAATGGAAAAAAGTAAACATACCTTTGTCCTTTGCTTAAACAAGGACTAAAATGCTCAATGAGCTTATCTACAAGCTAGCTTAATATTAAGCTTAGAATAAGCCCTTCCTTTTCTGGCTTATCATCCTATTTGGCTTATTCATACCCTTTTTAGGAAACTTGAGTAATGAGCTTATTAAGCTAAGCTTAAAACAAACTTAGCTTAATAAGAAATAGATGAGAAAGTAATGAGCTTATTTGAGCTTATTAGTAAGAAACATTTAAACCAATTTGCTAAAAGTTAAGACAGAATTAAAGGCACAATATAAATGAAACTTGAATTTTATTAAACTAAAAGTGATTACAAGCTTTTGAGAAGTAAATTACATTGAAAGATAATAATCTAAAATAAGCTACTAACAAGCTACTAAACTACCCTACTCCTCGATAGATCTCCTTGGAATGAAAACCTAATCTATTTATAGAGAAAACTAAGGGCACAAGGTGTGCTTGTTGTGTTTCTTGTGTGAAGAGGGATGAACTCTTCATCCTGGCCTTCGAATCTTCCTTTCTTTCCAAGTCTTTGCATCATAGCCCTTGATTCAATTCATGTCCCATCAACCAATAACATATCATGGGATTGCCAGCGTGGATTTGGCACCATCTGGGGTGGGGTTTTGAGTGGGTTTAAGAGGGTTTGTATGGTTGTAGAGAAAAAGAGGGAAAGAGACGGTGAATAGTGTTTGGGTTTGGTGGGTAAAGGTTTATAAGTTTTAGGGGTAACGGTTAAGGTAAAAGGGGTAACAGGGTTAGGTTAAGGACTAACGGTGAAAAGTTATAAGGACCAATGGTGTAAAAGAGTTAAGGGTGTAATGGTTAAGTGTTGTTGGGCTTATATTTGGGCCGGTTTAGTTTTAGGGTTTTTTTTACTTGTAAGACTTTTAGATAAAGTCTTAATGGGCTGACCCGGTCCATTAAATGGGTGCGGGTTGGTCCATTTAAGATTTCTTCGTTTTCTGCTTCGTCTTTGACTTGTTGACTTTGACTTTGACTTTTTACGCTCTTTCCATTCCCGTGCTCGGTTTTGTCGGTTTTGGCTTCGTTTTTGTCCTTTAGT
>BQNB010021109.1:51269-63051 GCA_026074375.1 Tanacetum coccineum | reverse complement strand
AAAAAAGATAATGAAAGTGTATAAAATGTATGTGTTTTGTAATTAAAAATGGTATAAAAAGTGAGATTTTATAGTGAATAGGGGATTGTTTATTTATTTTAAATAAAAGTATAAAAGAAAGAGTTATTTTTTTAATACACAATCTTCCTCCAATTCATCGGTCGTGCAGAAGACCCTAACTTTGCAAAGGTTGGGGGTGAACGCGTCTTGCTTCGGTCGGCGTAGTGGGGGGGACGCGTCCCTTTTATTGCCACATGGGATGACCGACCGCAAAAGGTCGTCCCATTACGTTTAGCCTTACACATTTCATACTTTCTTACACTAAACCACTCCCTCATGGGTTTCTTACACACAAGTCATTTCAACTCCTAACCATGGTTAAGTTAGTGATTTTAGCTAGTTACATTTTGCTATAAAATGGTTTCTATTCTAGACTTTCATTTACAAAACATTTCAACTAGCAAAAACACAAACCATCTCCCTTTTTTGTATCATAGGCCACGCCCAAAAACTCACCCCTAAATAATTTATAGTTTTGATTTCTCAAGTATTACAAGCATACAAGGGTTGATATTTGGCATATCTAAGGTGTTACATAGGGTATTGGAAGCTTGGTTGGGTGATTATAAAGGGTTTGTACAAGTGAAGAAATTAGGGTTTTCATTGTGAAGTTAGGGTTTTATATCAAGTATTTAGGGATAATACTTGGGGTTTGATTGTTTGTATCATCTTCACTCATCATATTAAGGTCTACTATAAACCCTAATCTCTTCAAAGTATTCATTTCATATTTTATATAATTGTTATATAATTAATCATCACCTAGTTATATTTTATACATGTTTGTAAAATAAATTAAGTTTATATAAACTCAAGAAATACTTTTTCATGGTAAATATGATGTTTGAAACATAAGGACATGCTTTATTTAATGATTTACAAGCAATGGAAAATTTATAAAATTATTTGTTAAGTTATGGTTAATTATTTATTTATATGGTTTATGTAAGTAAATAATTATGATGAACATTTTATCTTGGACAATCATTATGGACACAATCTAGAAGACTCAAAATATATAAGAGTCGTAGTATAAAATATTGTAGAGGACTTGTAGCAAATTAATGTAGTTAAGAACTTATAAAAATAATTTTATAAACTTTTAAATAAAAAGCCAAAACCTTTTTTTTATTTCGACAAACATAATATTTGTTTTATATTTTATTAAAATACTACATATTATGAGGATCGTAAGCATATAAATAACTCAAAAATCCGAATTATAACGAAGAAGTTATGCTATTTACAAGTTTACGATAATTAAATACATAAAGAGTGTTTTTATAAAATTTCTTTTATAAAAATAAGTTACTGTTCGTAACACTACGTTTTTGGAAAATATTTTACTTGGATAAAACTTTTAATTACGAAGACGTGGATATAAAGAACACTAACAACCGAATTATAACGAAAGAGATATGATTTTTACAAATTTACGATAAATAAATATATAAAAATAGTTCTATATAATTTATAAAAACAGTAAAAGTTACTGTTTATCAGAGGTTAAAATATCATAAATATAATATTTTAATAAATCTTCTTAATACGAAACCGTGGACATAAAAAACTTAAAAACGTATAAAACAGAGTTAAAACAATAGAAATATGATTTTTCGATGCACTATTTCCTGACATGAATAGTATTGGTTCGTTTTTTTTTTAAACTTTACAAAACGATGTAACATTACCTATATAAAATTTATACATGTTTTTTATTTTATAAATATTATTTTCACACAATGACTACACTATTCATACAATAACATTATATAAATAATAAAAACATTAAATCAAGTATTTTTAACAATTATTAAATTGTTGGACAAGTATGCTATTTTACAAATACAATGTCATACCCCGCCAAGGCGGAAACACGAGGCGTAACATCATGGATATCATCACAACACAATGGTATCAACAATAGAGAATCACTACATGCATAACTAAATATAAAAGACACGATGTGTCATGACAATACCGAAAACAAAAGAACGGCATCTTGTATTAATGAAAAAGGGGTCTCATCAATACAAAGACAATGTCTCACAAACCTATTAAAACTCATAACATTCAAGAATTCATGCAAACACTTATGAAATAAAAACAAATGAGAACTTCCAATGCCATCCTAATGGTCTCTCTAGCCACTTTCATTAACTTCAACACCTTCATAACGCTCACCTGAAAATGATGCTTAAAACGTCAACACAATGGTTGGTGAGAGTCATAGGTTTTGCGACACCAATACAAGATTTAAATCAATCACTGTGATAAAAAAACATACATGCAGGACAATTAAGCTGACTATCATACATGCTAACATGCATTCGTCCCAAACAAGCAACCACAAATGGGACGGAACGTGTCCCCCGATCCATAACATGCAACATTTAGTCATGGGGAGGAATGCTATCCCCAAATCCCAGACTCTTGGTACCGTAGCACACACAGGTTCATACCCACACCAAGTAGGCGAAACCTCTTGCCCACAAAGTAGGCGAAGAACAATGCAACATCATACAACATGCAACACATAACATATAATAGCTACTTAAATGTCCATGTGTAACTTAAACCATATAATCACAGCAATCAAAACATTTCAAAACATATTTTGCATCATCTCCATCCCAAGAAAACATAGTAAAAATGGGACTATGAAACTCACCTGATGCTCAGCTTACTCGACAAGATCTTGCACACAATCTAATCATAACAAAACACAAGTTACACTCGGTTAGGCAAAAGCCCAAGCCAATGTAACAATAACATGATGGACCTCTAAACCTAACACTAAGTTTATGATCCTTTATATGCATCTCCCAAATCATTTTCATACTCTATATAGTCTTAACCATTAACTTCTAACTTTTCAGTTTTCGGCAGAAATTTATAGTCACTTTATGACCACAAATAAAATATCAAAACACCTAATTGATGATTCTCCTTTCATTCCCTATCTCCTCAATGAGTTGTAGCCTACTGTGATTTTTTAGAAAAAATAATATTAAGTGGAACTATTTTATAAAAATTCATCTTTGCAAAGTACTCAGATTCGGATCTGATCGAACCACTCAAAAGTTTGACTTGACCAGACCCATTTAGACACTTGGGAAAATTCTACAAAAATTCCAAAAATTCATATACATCATGAACTTACTACAGTAGGAGTTTCGTTTATTAAAACAAAGTTTTGATACGGTTTTTGACCTCATAAACACAACTCAGAATCTGACCCGAATTTACTGTTTCGACCACTTTTCTTGCGAAAATTATTTAACTAACTTCCCGACCTCAAAACCTTTCGGGGCTGGTTTTTTGGAAACTAGACTCTCTGAACTTAATTTTAGGCTCAAGAAAATTGACAATTGCTATTTTTATGACTGAGTTATGATTCGTACAAGATGACCTTTCAAAACTGCCAGCTTTTAAATTCTAAATTTACAAACCCTAAACCCTAATTACACATGCTTAACACCACCAATCATCCCAAAAAAGATTTTTAAAGATCAAAACCTTAATTTTACAGATCTTATATAAACCCTAATGATCCACCATAATAATTGTTACATGTTTTAAAGAAAACTAAAACAATTAGAGTTTTTAAACATACCTTGATCCTTAATTCTTGAAACCTTAAATCACCAAATTGATCTTGAATATAAAAAAAATCCTTTTTTTTCTTCTGCTCTTGGGTTCGTCCGGTTTAAAAAAAAAATAGGGGTTAGTTGTATTTATAGTGAAGGAAAAGAGATTTAGATAATTATCAAATTAGAATCCCACTTTTACTAAAATTAGTTTTCTTTTTTTTTCTCTTAAACCGGCCGAACAACCTTATTATTTTATTTTATTTATTTATTTATTTATTTTTATTTATTTATTATTTACACAAAAACCCTTTAATTTTGTTATTTTTATAAAACATTTATTTATTTTGACATCCTTCTAAATAAAACTAGTTTTAAATACCTAAAAATAAATTCACTTCATACTTTATTTCTCCAACTTAATAATACTAAAATTCATTAACTAAATTTCTAAACCAAATTTTCTATCCTCGCGAATTCCTATTATCTAAATACGTATACATATACATATAAATACGTACACACATAAAATTTTACCATCATTTTCATTGTCACTAAAATGTGAACATAATGAAATATCCATAGCAACCATAACTTCAATCACCATGAGACGATCACGCTCAATGGATTTGTAACCAACTCACATAAGATCACATAAACACATAATTATCATAACACATAGTGAAACTCAAGTCAATACCAACGGTTTGACTAACCTGCTCAAAGCACAGTTGTCACAGTATCCCCTCCTTAGGGAAATCTCGTCCCGAGATTTAACTAATAGGTTCAACATCATCATCAACAAACAATCGGGTATACTTAGCTTTCATATGGTCCTCACGTTCCCACGTGAACTTAGGGCCACACTTTGAATCTCATTTAACTTTCACGATCAGAAACCCACTGCTTACAACTTCGCTTGCCCATACAAGGGTACAAATAGCAGCATACAACTCTAAGCAAAAATAACATCTAACTACATGAACATCGCCCGTCTTCGAGGAAACTCGTCAAAAACCTTAAGTTGTGTAACAACGTCATTCATAACCTAACCCCGCAACTCATCAAACAAGAACTGTCTTGGAACTAAGTTATGAGTTGTTACAAAGCTCAACGTTTTTGAAGAATCAGCTCGACTTCGAGTTTATTCAAAATATAACATTAACCAAACCACCTCAGAACATTCAAGGGTGCACTAAAGTCTGCCAATAACCCTATGTGTCCAACTTTACTTAGTACTTCCAATGATAGCTTGCTCAACAAGCAAGTGTAGATACTTAGTTTTTATGAAATCCTTATGATCTCGCTTCGAGTTCTAATGGACTTAACTATTGGAATCCTACTATGCTTCAAACTTTTAACCTCACGATCGATCATCTCAACAGGTTCTTCAACAAAATGAAGAGTTTTGTCTACCTTAATTTCTTCTAATAGCACATGCAAGTTAGCATCCGCCAAACACTTTTTCAAATTTGACATATGGAATATGTCGTGCACCTCACTCAATTCCTTAGGCAACCTTAACCTATAAGCTACAGGCCCAATCATTTCAAGGATTTCAAATGGTCCTGCATACCTTGGTGCCAACTTACCTTTCTTTCCAAAATGCACTACCTCTTTCCAAGGCGACACTTCCAACATCACTTTATCACCAACTTTAATTCTAAATGTTTACGCATATTGCCAACATAGCTCTTTTGGCAATCTCTAACCGCTTTGAGCTTTTCTTTAATCAACATCACCTTATTTGTTGTCTCTTGTACCAATTCTGATCTAATCGACTGAATTTCTCCAATTTCAGCCTAAAGAACATGTGACCTACACTTCCTTCTATACAACGCTTCAAATAGAGCACATCAAACACCCGAATGATAACTATTATTATAGAAAACTCAGTTAAGGGTAGATGAGCGTCCTAATTACCACAAAAAAATCAATCACACACGCTCTTAACATATCCTTTAAAGTCTGAATGGTACGCTCACTTTGTCCGTCCGTTTGAGGATGATAAGTAGTACGCATGTTTTAGCCGTGTTCTCAATGCCTTCCGCAATGTCTACCAAAGCCGCGAAGTAAATCTTCCACCACGATCTGAGATGTTCGACACATGCACTCCACGCCTTGTTACAATCTCATTATTGTAAAGTCTCGCTAAATTCTCCATTTTAAAATCTTTACGTACTACCATGTAATGGGCATACCTTAGTCAGTCTATCGACTATTACCCAATTCGTATCATACCCACTACTTGATCTTGGCAACCTTGTAATAAAGTCCATAGTTATTATATACTACTTCCACTCGGGTATCTCTAGTTGTTACAATAAACCTGAAGGACTTTGATGTTCCAGCATTCACCATTAAATGATTCAAAAAATTGCTAACATAGGTAGCAATATCCTTCTCCATACATGGCCACCGTACATATCTCTAAGGTCATAGTACGTCTTATCCGCTCCCGAATGTATCAAGTACCTTGATGCATGAGCCTCGTCTATCATTAATGTCCTTACATCACCTATTAATAAAACCCATAATAAATACATACCTCCACATTCCTTCCTTTCCATTAGTTGGTCCAGGCCACACAGCATTTCTGCTGTCGCGTTCTCTACATTGTCTCTTTGCATGAGTACACAACCTAATCCTTGATTCGACGCGTCACAGTAAACTACAAAATCTTTGGATCCATCAGGCAATGACAATATTGATGTATTACATAAATTGTCCTTCAACATCTGAAAAGCCTCCTTTTGTTCCTTGACCCACTCATACTTCTGAATCTTCTGCATCAGTGAAACAAGGGGTTTAGCAACCTTAGAAGAATTTGCGATGAAATGTCGATAGTAACCTGCTAATCCTAAGAATGATCATATCTCAGATGGCGTCTTAGGTACTTTTTAATTCTTCATTTCTTCTATCTTACTAGAGTCCACATAAATATCATTGTTGTTAACCACGTGTTTGAGAAAACGCACTTCTTGTAGCCAGAATTCATACTTGGAAAACTAGGCAAACAACTTTTCCTTCTTCTTGAACAATATAGGTGCTCCCCACAGAGAGTGACTTGATCGAATAAAACGTATATCAAACAAAACCTAAGGGTTACGAACTATCGAATAGGGTAGCAAACAAGTATCAAATCAAAGGCTAGAAGGCATCTAAGGGATTTCACACATGGAAATAAATGCGGATCAAATGTCATAAGAATCCTTAAAAGGAAGGATAGAATATATGTATCGATAGAAAACGCAAACGAAAGAATCAACAAGCGTACCACGACAAAATAAAACATAACGAATAACAATACGTATCAAGATTGATAAATGAAAAGATAGGATCCTTATACCAATAACCAACTTTACTCGAAAGAACCAACTAAATAATGTTTTTATAAAAATCTATTTATAATAATAAAGAAAGTCGTTTTAATTATAAAAATAACTAAAAAATCGTCTTAAATATAATCTTTATAAAATTCATTTTTAATCATGGTTGTCATAAAATCCAGAGACAGTCATTTAACAGTGTATTGCATCTTACCCATATAACTTACTTTAAACATCCTTTTTATAATTATAAAATTTATCAAAAACAAGCCTTTAAAAAAATTATTATCATATCTTATTCATAAATATTATCTAAAAGAATATAGTTTTGTCAGTCAACTAATTATCATATTGTTTCAAAATTTATTGTAAACATGGTTTTTCTTAAAAGAGACATTCCATAAAAAGTGTTGTATTCATAAAATCATTTCAATATAGTTTTTCCCAAACACCAGCAAGATATTCTTTAAAAGGTTTTCATAATTCGACATTAATATAAAATATGTTTCAAACAAGGACATCGTAATACCAAAAGAGATTGTAAAATACCGTAAAGACTCTAACAAAATTTTATTGTTTGAAAGCGAAAGAAAGTACCATGAACCATATAGTCAGAATAACAGTGAAGCGAACATGCTCAAGAGAATTTCATACGAAGACATTACGAACCAAAAGAAGAACGTAATGACTCATCCGTACTCACGATCAAAAGACAACCATCGAAAAGCGTCGGTACTAACATGTCGCAACATGTTACGAAAACCAAAGGATATATAAAGAACGGAGTAATGATCCACACTAATATGTTAGGAACAATTAATTCTTAAAAGAAAATTTGATACTCATACGAGTAGTTAGTACCACGAAAGAACTAATGAAACGTACCAATATCCAAAGAAGCAGATCCGAACAACCAATATTCATCAAGACGCCGGATAGAAAAGTTAGATCATCCATACCGACATGGTACGAACAAGGAATGCTAAAATGAGGGTTATATATCCGAGCAAATAATTGAGCGGACAAACGAACTTAATAATCGCAATAATAATAATAACATGTATTCAGGGTATCCGCAAGCGGTAGATAGAAGGAGAAACTTACTAACTTCATAACTATTCATAACACAAGCGCACATAATATAACATCTTACACTACCAACTAACAAGCAAACACCGATTAATGCAATCATGGTCACAAGTCTGCGTGTGTGATGCCTTTATAATTATGTTGGCCCCCATAATTATAATTGCATCCTTTCACACGTATACTTACTTCCAAGACTACACCTCTCAATGATAACACACATTTAAGCACATATACCACATTTCACATCTTAAACCACTCCAATATAACACAGAAAAGGATACTCCATCAAAGAAATACTTACTTATATAAAGATAAAATCAAAACGACATAAAGGAACAAAAGTCTCGCAGCGCCTCCAAAATTCGAAATATCCAAAAGAAATAATCAATAGCATCGTTACAAGGTAAAAGACGGAATAAACTTATGTTGGGCCTCGCTTGGGTTTGACTTTGCCTTCACAAGAGTCACCCGACTCCGCGGGTCCAGGCCTGCTACGAGCATCCGACAAGAGATCTGAGTCGGCCTCCTTCTCCGACTCTTCTAACTAACCTTCCTCATTCGGTTCCTCGAGAGGCTCCTCCTCAATTGGCTCCTCTTTTGAATCATAAGCTATCGAGTAGCCCGTAGGTCGAAATAAAACTCAAAGAAAGCAAGAATACAAAAACGCCTAGATAGCTAAACACATAGATTCTATTACGGTTAGAGAGAGACATGACTAAAATAATAAGGAAGGGTATATACTATTAGATCCCAATAATGAATATATATATATATATATATATATATATATATATATATATATATATATATATATATATATATATATATATTATATAGTAGTAGACAAATTAAGAAAAATTAAAGCTTTCGAATAGCGAGAAAGTATAGTAGATACGTACATAAACACTTAAGCCCTAAAATGCAACTATATGAAGGACTCCTAGGTTATAGTCTAGGCTCGACCACCTACTTCTCTATAACCAAAGGCTCTGATACCAATCTGTCACACCCCGCCAAGGCGGAAACACGAGGCGTAACATCATGGATATCATCACAACACAATGGTGTCAACAATAGAGAATCACTACATGCATAACAAATATAAAAGACACAATGTGTCATGACAATACCGAAAACAAAAGAACGACATCTTGTATTAATGAAAAAGGGGTCTCATCAATACAAAGACAATGTCTCACAAACCTAATAAAATCATTCAAGAATTCATGCAACAAAATACGAAACAAAATCAACTGGGAACTTCTAATGCAGCCTAATGGTCTCTCTAGCCACTTTTATTTACTTCAACACCATCATAACGCTCACCTGAAAATGATGCTTAAAACGTCAACACAATGGTTGGTGAGAGTCATAGGTTTTACGACACCAATACAAGATTTAAATCAATATGGTAGTTATTTATGTCGAGCTTCAGTGTCATGAGCTTAGGGTAACACGTAATGCCAATTTTGTGACGAGTGCACATGTTGCATATTCACGGGGGAATCTTGCGGTTCTGTTTTATAAAAATATAAACCTATGAATTCACCAATTTTATGTTGACCGTTTTAAGCATGTTTTTCTTAGGATTTCAAGGTACAAAGATACATTGGTGGTCTATATTTTTGGAATCATGGCTATAAAGATTCAAGTGCATTGTATTTTGGGGATATTATTCATGAAGTAAAATCTTCACATATTTAAGGATGAATAAGTTAAAGCATGGTGCTTTTGTATCAAGTATTTTATTAAATCCAATGTATCAATTTCAGACAACACAATTAGATGTCGTTCTTATATCTTGTGCAATGTTATTATGAAGTAACGCTCCCGGATATCTATATTCCGATGCGACCCATTTTTGGGGGTGTTCCACACTCGGTTAGGCTAAATGCCTAGGTCAATGTAACAATCACATGATGGACTTCTAAACTTTACACTAAGTTTATAATCCTGTATATACATCTCCCAACTCATTTTCATACCCTATATGACCTTACTCATTAACTTCCACTTTTACAATTTCTGGCTGAATTTTATAGTCACTTTATGACCACAAATAAAATACCAAAACACCTAATTGATTGTTCTCCTTACATTCCCTAGCTCCCCAATGAATTTTGAGCTACTTTGATGTTTTAGAAATAATAATACTAATTGGAACTATTTTATAAAAATTCATCTTTACAAAGTACTCAGATTCGGATCTGAACGCACACAAAAAAGTTTGATGTCCTTAAAAATACTTAGAAATTATTTTATCGCTATCCCTTCGGACAGGAATTAATAGACACCTAAAATATGACTCAAGATTTTTGGCTAACCCAAATTTGAACTTTAAGTGGGGGTTTTACTCCCCGAAATCAGACCCAAATTTGACCCGAATTTACTATTTTGACAACTTTTCGTGCGAAGATTATTTGACTAACTTTCCGACCTCAAAACCTTTCGGGGCCAGACTTTTTAGAAACTAGACTCTCTGAACTTATCAATAGACATAATATTCAACAAAAATCTCGTTACCATCATTGAGATAACATTTGAACAAGATGACTCAAAATTCTGCTCAACCCTAACTTCAATTCTATCGCGTTCTAACTCTAACCGAATACATCAAAACGCATCTAAACTATCCCTAAACACTTCTAATTAGGTTTAATATCATTAATTTACAAATTTTTATGAACCCTAATTTATCCATCATTTTATTGTTACATGAATTAAAAAGAAAGTTAAAACAATTAGAGTTTTTAAACATACCTTAATCCTTGATTCTTGAAACCTTAAATCACCAAATTGATCTTGAATAATTTTTTTTCTTTTGTTCTTGGTTCGACCGATTAAAAAAATAGGGAGGAGGGGTTTTCGTATTTATAGGTTACACCAACACTCCTAATCCATATCTAATACTAATTTGTTTCCTAATAAAACTTTTTTTTTTCCTTTTTTTTCCTACGATCGTCCCCTCATCTTTTTTTTAATTATTATTAATTACACATTTAACCTTTAATTTTGACATTTTTATAAAAACCTTTTATTCTACCTTTTGACATTTTTGACTATAAAAAAATTTCATTTCTAATTTTATTTTACTAACTTAATAAAACTAAGTTCTAATTTCTATATTTCTAAACTAAACTATTAATTTTACTAACTACTAACACTTAAAGATCTAAACACGTATACATATACATATAAATATGTACGCACATAGAATTATACCTTCATTTTCATTGTCACTAAAATGTGAACAAAATGAAATATCCATAACAACCATAACTTCAATCACAAGGAGACGATCACGCTCTATTGATTAGTAACCAAAATCACATAAAATCACATAAACACATAATTATCATAACACATAATGAAACTCAAGTCAATGCTAACGGTTGACTAACCTGCTCAAAACACAGTTGTCACAATTGTGGTGATCATTGTAAGTATAGCTAGATCGGGGTGATCTTAGTAAGTAGTGTTAGATTGGTGTGTTCAAGACAATGTTAAGTTGAAGTGAAGTTGTGAAGAGAGGTATAGAAAGGTTGTGAAGGAGTTGTGAAGTGAAGTGAAGTAAAGTTGTGAAGTAAAGTGAAGTTGTGAAGTGAAGAAAAAGTAGTGTGGTGAAGTGAAGTAGTGAATTGTCTTGAAGTAGTGTGGTTAGTTGTGATAGATTGGTTCTACCTAGGATTAGAACTCGACATTACGCTTAGTGTC